>JAPYZP010002099.1:0-18822 GCA_030522985.1 Torymus sinensis
CTAAAGCTCCGGAACACTCGAGTTCTGGACCTTCTCCGTTTTATTTTGAGAACCATCTTTAATGAAGCCTTGTTTTTCAACGATAATCATTTGATCTACAAAAATCTTACATGCAATTTTATTTTTGAAAAAGTCTAATCAAAATTTTTTTTCTAGTTTTATTTTCCAATTTTAAAATTGTAATTTAAATGTTTGTCAATTGAAAGATTGCCATTTGAAAAAGAGGATATTTTGGAGCGATAGGGTCGTCTAATATTCCAGATTTATTCATATATTTTCACATTCAAAACCATACATTAAAGTTTGGTCCCAATCTGTGATCCGGACATTCAAAACCATACATTAAAGTTTGGTCCCAATCTGTGATCCGGATACCGGAATGAAAGAAATCTTGAATAAAGTTGTCATACTGCAATGATTTATTTAGATTTTAAGTTATTGTAATTGTAGAAGTAAAAGAAAATTTATATAAAGAATGAACTCCAAAGATATCAAAACACAAATTTATTTGCTTCATTCTCAGACACGTATTATTTATATACGTATAGTTTACATTGCATAAAAATAACAATTAAAATCGGTAAAGCTTGTATTCTCTGTCTCATTGTGAAAGCAATCTCCCTAACACAGAAGAAGTTCACATTAGATAAAGTACATGGGACTGAAAAAATGATTCATAATAAAATCATAGAATCTGTTCTAGCTTATAGCAATGCTTTCAAAATTCTCATCCACTTCAAAAATTTTTTTTTTTTGTAACCCCAAGTGCTTCACACCATCTCTCTCATTTCTGTCAATCTTTTGTCTACATGTTTAAAAACAAGTCTAGAAACACGGTCATTCTTTGCCATATCTCGCTGTCTTCTCGTTACTCTTCATTTTAAAAAATGGCCTTCCGATTCTCTTTCACCGGCGGATGTCTCGTGAGAGTCAAGGAGATAAAAGCCCGTGAAAGTGGAGCGTGAGGAGGAAGACGAGGCGGGCGACACATGCTCCAAGACCGGCTTCGATTGTATCGCACGAGATGAGCTCGCGCAGTCGCCACTTTGCGACAGCAGCACATCTGCACGTGTAGGTGGGAGACGTGCATATACGCGGAAGAGCGCGCGGCTGTTCGATGCCGCGTCAGATGTGTCAAGTTCAGTGGCTGGCACTCACTAGGCGTCGTTTTCAGCGGCGTTCGTTATAAAGGCCACTTCTGCAGTTACAAAAGTGCAATAGCGTTCGGATGTTTGCAGATTTTCATGCAATTAACTTGTATTACAATTTAATGTTTTTTTCCTTCTTAATCTAAACAACAGAAACATTCATATACAATTTTTTAATTAAGTTACTTAACTTCTATAAATATTATATTTACCTAGTCCAAATGAGTAATGCTGAGCAGGAAGCTAAAAAGATATATAATGCAAAATGGCAAGAAAGCTTCCGCAAAGCAAGCGTGCAAAAGAAAAACAAGCCCCACGTCGTGCTATTACCTACATATAGAAACGCATACCACACTCTATACATATATATGCGCCGCTCCATATCCCGTCCCGCAAGTGAATACACCTTGTCGCGCGGGAGAGCAAAAAGCCGCTGCTATGCAACGGCGTGCTCGTCTCCTGGCGCGCGCGCGCGAGATTAAGATCCGATCGGATTGCAAGTCATTAAGCGGATCATCCGGTTTCAAAACAAGCGATAAAACAGCGACGAAAGCGCCGTGCGCTGCACGTGCGAATATTACACAGCGGCGCGGCGGCGAACAAGCAAGGGGGGGCCCTATATAGTTCGCGCGCCCCGTAATCGGGGGCCCGCGGCGCGTTCGCGCTCTCATTATCGGTCCCCGCGCGCGCGCGTTGAGCGGGCCATTATCCGCCTGCGCTCGGCCTGTTTAGTCGGTAGGAAGAGATTTCTCAAGGGGGCTTTTTCGCCTGTGTTAGGTGATTAGGTAGAGTAGGGTATTTGTGACAGCGCCAATCGGATTTTTCTTTCATATATAAATTTTACGCTTTGGTCATTTATTTTATGGAACAGTGGGAATTTGACTTTCGGTTGTAGTCACTAGAGTAAAAACAAAAGACAGATAATACCTTGTTTTTGGCACGATGGTTTACGATGGTGTTTACTATATTTCGGTGACTCATCGCGGGTCCAAAATTCAGGTCAGGTTTGTGCAGGATTTTCCAAGTTGTTTTGATCGTTCCGACTTACCTATCATCCTCCCTTGAATCATCTATACAGATCGACAAGTTCTCGAAAAACTAATGATAAAACAATTAAAATACACGATTTAAATATTAATATTGAATTTTTAAAAACAATATATAACATTATATAACAGTAGGTTTATGAATAGATTTTTTTTCAATTTTTTGTGAGTGAATCTCCTATAAGAGTTTTATAAATTCCAAGATGTACAATGACAGTCTATATTCGAGTAGTTAGAATGAGATCAGTGTCGCAACCATTTACATACGCTCCATGAAGAGTGGTTTCGCAACCAAATAGTTTCTCTCCTCGCTTGAAAAGCACTCCTGTAAGATCACTGCCAAGACCTACATTAGATAACATTCTGAATAACTTAGCAAAATTCAGACAATGTCAATCATCTAAATGAACTTCTTATGTCCTTTCGAATATCTGATTCAAGTTTTCCTGGTAATTGATTGTTAATCAACGTTATCTTGATCGACTTTTGCAAATAGCTATTTTGATCGATTCATATGTGCTCTTTAATTGATCATTCCTTATAATAAATTTATTCGGAATTATTATTGTATATACTCATATAAAATTCTGTATGTATTTATTATCTTCAGGCACATTTGTTTTTAATCAAAAGTATTTTCTTCGATTAATGCATCGAAAATTCGCAATTTGTATTTTTACATACCGATTCACGTGAATCATACCTCTATTTAAGCGCGAGATCCTCGCAATGATCGCACACGCTTCATCTTCCTTACGATCATTATAATAGTCATGATGGCACAGCTGCAGCGCACACTGCGCGCTGCACCGCACGACTTGCGCGTATAGGACACTCTTGCACGGCGGTAATTGTGCTATTAGTTTTTAGATCAATTATTTTATTGCGAGTAGCGTACGACGCGTGGCGCAGATGCGCGCGCTCCGCGGGATTTTATATATGGAGACGCGAGAGCTGTCACGTTGAGAGTAATATTCTCGGCGTGCCGTCCTCCTTTTTCGCGCTGTTTGATTACGCTTGCGCGCTGCACGCGGCAAAAATGTTTAATGAGAAATGAACTCGTGCGCGTCCGACATAATTGAGCTATTAGTTTTTGGGTTTATCGTTTTGCGCCGCATTTTGATAAATTATCGCGAATAAAGTTATTATCGGGAAGAGGCATCAGCGGTTTGCTTTGCGGTATGTGTTCTACGTTTATTCTTTATGGCGTCTGTTCTAACAGTACTTACAAGCGTATTAATTTACTTGCACTGATGAACTGCTTAATGGAACGTTTATGTTACTCATTTTTCACTCAGATTCTACTGATAGATGAGTGTGGGTAAAAGATTTTAAACGTTACACGCGGAAAAAAGTTTATATAGTTAATCTAACCGTTTTTCATTAGATAAATCAACTGATTTGGAATTATAAAATAAGTAAAAGTAACTTTGGTTTGTAGTGGAAATAACATTTATATTTAAAATATAGATTTCACTGCGTTTACAAAATTTTAAATTTTATTTGAAAAGGGAGAATCTCCTTTTCAAAATGAATCATCTGATTTAATGAGTTTTAGCTTTGAAAAGAGACAAACTTTTTTTCGGAAAAAATAAAAACTCTATTTGATTTAAAACTGTCTTAAAATATATACCAGAATATATTGTCAGCCGCACTTTAACAAAGGGAACATTCTTCTTTTCTTTACTGCTGGTTTTAGCAACACTGTTGTAAATAAAAGAAATCTTACATTCTATTCTATTATAATCAACTGCGCGTGAACTGTATTTTTGCGGAAATGAATACAGTATATAAAATGAATTTTGAAACATTTAAATTTTTAGTCTATAAAAACTCTTAACCTTTCAACTTTATTATCGTCTCATTATAAATCACAACGTTATAAAAACATGCCATGAAATTGAATAACATTTACTATCTACCATCTCCATTCATAGATTTTTGCAACACGACGCGAACCGTTTCCTCTCAGTCGCGCTGTTCTCGCTCGCGGAAGCGGCGCAATAATAGCCTCTCGCGCACGTATATACGTACCATGAAAAGCGAACCGAAGCCGCGAAATATCCCGAGTATTACGGGGTCATATGCGACTCTCTCGTGACCCTCACGTCACGTCCACCCGCATACGTGTACACGGGAGTCGTGTGGCCGAGAGGAGGAGGAGAGCGAGAGAGAGAGATCGTTATGCGCCAGGGAAAGCTCTCAATTCCGGCGCTGTGACAACTCTGGTTGTACACCGCGAGGCCGAGACTCGTAACGAGGGCTCGCGAATTAGTTGTCAGGCCTGTTATGGGAGAATGAATGTGGTTTTATTGGTATAATGGTATGTGCATTGCCGTGAGTATATGGGGACGTTCTTTCTTCACACGTTTTTTTCGTGAGATTTATTTCGTTGTATTTAATATAGTTTCGAAGAATTTCTAATTGAAATGATCGAAATGTTGATTGTAAACGGGAAATGACTCGGTAAGGTGAAATTACTCGTTAATTTTCGCGTAGATCACGATAACGTAATTAATATTAATACTCCTCGGCTCCTCGTACGAATGATCGATGAAACTCAACTATACCGAACCGCCCAGCGTAATCAAGATCTTGTTCGCAATTCTTTCGCTCTCGATTACCGCGCGAGCGCAAAAACTCCCGCAAAAAGAGCCGCGCGCGCGCGAGTTAAGTTGAGAGCGCTGCACTTACGCGCGTGGAACGCGACGGAATCGGTATTCCAAGACCATAAAGCCCGTGTTGAGTGTTATGACCGTAGCGCCGCGCAGATAAGCATCGTCACGTGCGCAATCACCTGCGAGTATGTGTGTGTGTATGTGTGTGTGTGTGCGTATCGCATGTGTCTGAAGAATATGAGGCTGGACTCGAGTGCACAAAAGGGCGAAAGGAGAGCGAGAGGTAGATAGCTGGATTCTGATGTAGAGAGTGATTTTGTGCGATTCAGTGTAATATGACGCTTCCAGACTCCTTTTAAAGAATAAGTGGAAAGAATAATAAATTACTGGAAAAGACAAAATAAATGACGAATTGCTGATTCACATCAACATTCGAAAAAATGTATAATAGTGTTGAAATTAAAAACTAATAAATTAGTATTATTCATCATCTGCCAAAAAAAAAATTACGAAATAAATATGTTTTTGTTTAAAATATCGATAAAAAATTATCATTAGTTGTTGATATGGCTTTTATAAGATTGTGATATTTAATTAAATAATACTACGGCCTACAAAATTAAGATGCTATAAACTGCGCAACTTGGCGATTTTATGCGAAAATAATGAAATACTGGAAAAGAAGCAATAGACGTAAAGTTTGATAGGGCGATTAGATATTTTTTCCTTTGCAAATTTTCAATGCGTATCCCATTTCATCGACTTCGATTACCATAACAATAATAGTAAATATAACGACGATTATAAAGATAATAATCAGCGGGTAATGACAGGGAAGCTTAGTTAACGGGAGAGAGGAAGAAAAGCGCGCGAGCGAGAGTGAGTTATTTTACTCAGCGCTCGCATATATGGGCCCGCTTCGAACGAGTTGTAAGGCAATTTTATTAATTATATGGCGCGGGGCGCGCTTCTTGCGGACAATGTCACGAAAAATCGCGAGGCTAATGCGATTATTACTTCATTTTATTGGCCGGGGAAACGCTGCCGGACGGGCAAGTCGGGCGCGCGGTTGGGCCGCAATATACATTATTCAACAGGTGAGCGCGCGGCTTAATGTTTAAAGAAGTAATTTTCCCGTGCTTATCTTGAGCTACAATGTTTATTCAATTACTGAAACGTGTTTTAAATTAGTTTACATTATAAGTTTCAGCATACTTTTTCTTTGCCGGCTAATTGGACCGGCATGAAGAACGATTTTCCAATTAGATCTAAGATTGACACTGTTTGGAAAATGACTTTGAAAAATGATTTCAATTAAAAACTAATGAATATTTTATTAAAAAAAAGTATTGAATTTACAATTTTATAACAAATTTTGCTTGGACGAACTAATAATTTTATTGATATGAGGGGTTAAAAGTGAGAAGAATCATTATTTTTTTTCTCTGTATAGCAATATTTTAATAGCATTTGTTATTAAATTATAATAAACTGTATGTATATTATTTTAGTTTAAAGAAAAACGAACTAAAAGTATAGAAGAGCCTGAAATTCCCCGCTATCCATTCCAACCTCGACGCGCATAACCCCCGAATCAATTTTCCGGCAAACCCACCTCGTCATCACTCTCAGCGAACCGCCTCCGCTGCGAACGACGACGAAATCCCCAAGCAAGCGACGAGTGGTGCGCGCGCGGCAATGCAAATTAGACGATATCCCACGCGCTCGTATAACTCGCGCGCGACGATAAATTCAGCGCGCGCGCGCTCGCAGCTCGCACTGGGAGCAGCCGTGGCGGCGGCGGCAGCAGCCGAAGGTATAATGAAAGGCCGCGAGATTCGCGATTGAATCCCATAGATGCGCGATGTCGGCGGGCTTGCCGCCGCCGCCCGCCTCCCCCCGGTATCGTAACGGGGTCCCGCGAGGTAACGGTTCGCGAGAGCCAAGTTGGGCGCGCACTGCGCGATGCAGGAGAACAGGAGATCGGTATCGGCTCCGTCGATGATGGAACTGGCAAGTCGGGGGGTGACGTGGGTCGAAATAAAAAGAGCTCGTTTTCTATTGCGAGATTTATTGGGGATTCTTTTATTCTGCAATGTTCAGGCATCCTTGTCATTTTTTCATTCATATACCCTTCGTTTTCCATGTTTTTATGATATATGCCAAAAGTTAAAGTATATTTAACAATTAAAGTATACACATTAATTACGATTTTTAGAAAATATACTTATTTATATATAATACATAATTTTTGTTTAAAATTTTACTAATTATATTTGAAATTTTTGTTTGTTTCAGGTGAGTTATAGAAATCATTTTGCACAGATTTTTCCTTATCACGTAAGTTAATTATGCATAAGAAAATGATAAAAATTGTCTATTATGACATTATTGTTAAAACCATCCTATACGAATACCTTTAACTATTCGGAAAGAAAATAGTTTTATTTGTCAAAGCAGCATGATACGAAAGAATCCACGTTCGCTACAAGCACTCCTCCCCAAAAAGACCAATTTTTCGCACGTGCCCTATACACAGGACTGGCGAATCAACTCGCGCGCGCGGTCGTGAAAAAAAAGTCGCTTGGGCCGACGATCGTGCTCGTGTGTACGGTGCGACGGAACCAGTTCCCGCGTGAGCAGCCGCACCCCCGAGCGAGCTTGCCCCCCACTCCTTCCCCCGCCGGATATTAACGAGCTAATAACAATAAAGCCCGGACGAGTTCCGCGCGCGAGCTTATCTGCGATCGCGTACATGCTGCGCGTATTTGCGTATCGATGATGCCGATGCCCATTCAAAAGGCGATTTTCCTTTGAGCGTGCACGCGCGCGCGTGCGAATCGGACCTGTGAATAGGTGTGCACGTTGCGCGGCTACCGGTAGTATACACGTTTTTTTTTTTTGGTTTAGCTAAAGGAAATTATCCCGTTCGATATGTGCGAACGAGTTGCACGTATTGCGGGGTCGCAATAGCCCGAAATATTGCGTGCATGTATAGTAGGTATAGGTCTTTTTTGGTTGTTCTTCTTTTTCGCGCACGGATAGCTCGTAATTCATTAGTATAGAAGGCAGATAAAGTTAAGTGAATAGCGAGAGCGAATGATATTGCGCGCTGGACTGGAAATCGCGGAAGTCCACGATAACCTATAATAGGAGGCCGATCGATAAGCGCGACGTCTTCGTAATGTGCATAAATCTGTTGGTCCATTTGCGCGTCATTGCGTGGACAAAGAGAACGAGCTGATAAAATTAGTCGCAGTGCACGTAGCGCAGTTAATTCGTATTGCATATAGATTGACTTTACTGCTGGAACTAATACGAATTTAATTTTAATTTTAATATTACTATTACTATTATTGTTAAGTAAAAATATATTCTTCTCGATAAAGTATACAAGCTATTAAAATAGTTGTTGGTTTGACCATAGAAAGCTTGATGAAATATTGATTTATTACTTGTTTTCTTGAATCGTCAATCTTATTTTGCTGAAATAATCTATATTTTGACAAACTCTTCGCTGCTTGTGAATCGAGTTTCGCCCGTTACATAGGCATCCACATTGAATTTCGTACCCCACGGATAAAAAAATAGCATACGCTACACAGGGGCTAGATAACGCCCTCGTTGCTATTGTTGCCCTGGCTTGGCTCAGGTACCAAACTCGATTCGGGCGTGAATCACCTACTTGGCGCCCTTGCTAATCTACTATTATTGACCATTATGACTCGAAAACATTTGAACGTTCAAAATCTTCACCCGAGTACTTTACAACCTATGGAGAGAGTAGGTGCTCCGCCCCCGATCCTCGTAATGACGAATCGTACTTACCTACCTGCGTACGGTGAGACAAGAGAAAACTTGTTCGTTTCCGAAAATCGATAAGCTTCACCCAGAAGGTTATATTTGGAAAAACAGTGCAATAAATTAATTTCACGGTTTAAATCATTAAACCTCAAATATTTCCCCATACATAGTTTCTATAAGAAATCCGGTAGAAATACTTGCGACAAAAACCTACAAAGAAGTTCTATAAAGATTTCGCTCAAAAGCAATTTCTACAGAAATTTCTATAGAAAATCCAGCATATTTATATAACAAAATGAATTATACGTTCTTTTAATTAAAGCAGGTGACTACGATCCCAGTATAGGTTAATCGAAAAGAAACATTATTATGGACGTATTTTATTGTAAAGCTGAATGAGGTACAAAACAGATAAATGAGTAAATAAATAGTTGTTTCGATATTGGGTACGTTGCCTTGTATTCGTTACATTTAAATCAATGCAACAATTGTCATAATATTACTGTGATCTCACGCCTGTAACAACAGTTGCTAGAAAATATTAGCCCCAAGCATTGCTTCAACATTCTCATGAACAACTAAGAAGAACAGTTCAATACATACCCTTTTATTTGAAAGATTGAACGACTTTCTACCACAATTTACAATAATGCTCTATACCTAATTGTAATTTACAGTGAATTCCTCCGTTGAACAAGAGAATGTAATAGGTGAATTTCGCTTCATTAAATTGATCAATCGATAAATTATACGATAAAAAGTGTTTCGATTGCAGAATTTTTCTTGAATAAACTTTTATTACTATATTTCTTTAAAATTAATTTAATTTTTACAATTTAAAAAGCGGTGAAATTAGCACTTCCAACGTTTTAAATAGAAGGCGTAACAAATTTTTAAAGAAAATATTTTTGTAAATGGTACTCAGAATAGTCTAAAAATATCTTGTAAAATATCTAAAGAAAAAAAGTTTTTACTAGTTTAAGAAATATGCTTAACCTTCCATTACAGTGTAACACCCCATGCTAATCCGAAGAGGTTATATTTGGAATTAGCTTATATTTCAGGACTTTTTTTTTTAACAAATTTTTCTTTGGATGCAGATACCTACAACTATAATCAACAGTTAAACAAAGTAACTTAAAAATCCGCACCTTCTGAGAAAAGCGAATGAAAGCTAGATTGGTTTTTGTTTTATCCAAATATATGAATGACTCTATCCAAATAAAATTATTTATATTTGAAGTAGAGACAAGTAAGCATTTTTTAAAAATAAAGTTATTATAGGACAAAAACTGTGCCACCCCTTCGACTATGTTTACAAATTGTTTTCGTATATTCAGGATGATCCAGAGAACAGAAAAGACCTGGTCTGATAAATGTGCCCTACAAAAAATTTGTATTTATTTTTTGCATCCAGTTGTTTGAAATATTCCGTATAAATATTCACATACTTCGTATTGACTATAGACAAGAATTCTGTGATGAAGCAACCTCGCTAACGCAGTTCAGCGATTTTTACATTTCTATAAGTTATCATTACAAGTTTTTGTGGACATCTACATCGTCTAGATATTTTGAAAAAGGGTTCTATATTCATCTTTACAGCCCAATGGATACAATTGTAACTCGGGTGTTCCTTTTTAGATTAAAAAATAATGTCTTATAGGTTTATTGAATGTATTATTATTCGTTTCAGTCATTAGATTACTTCAAAAATAAACTTTGAACGACTTAAGAATTTGGTACAACTTGTTTACGAAAAATAATACCACATTGAAATTTTATTACATAGAAAAAGATCGAGCGATGATTATTTTTAAAATATGGTACGATATATTTTGTTCAATACTTCTTATTATATCCATTCCGTTCGGATTGTTTCTTCACAAAGGGCGCCCTATATCGAATCGTAAATTAAGCCTATGGTACTTTCTCTCAATTGAAACATTCTAATTATTTTCAACTCGCGCTAACTGCTGAACCACTAACGATCAAATCGGAGAACAAGCGGCCTTCGCTTTGGCAGCACACCACAAGACCGGCGTCGCCGCTCGTAAAAACGCGGCACGCACAGGCACTTTTCATCGCTGCAGCCACGGGGGCAAACCGAGCAACCCGAGCCCGCGTACACCTCCTTGCAATAACGGCGATAGCGATAAGAGCTCTCTTTCTCGCGAATACACGAGCGTTTGGTATATACACAGAGCACAGAGCGAAAGAGCAAGGTACGGTGGGTCAGTGCCACGGGGAGGGGGAAATAGACAAATTACTTTATAAGTGAGCGGGCGGGCGCGCAGCCCTAGCCGTGTGGGAGAGAAGGAAAATCGAGTATACGCGGGGATCTCTGATTATAGCAGGGCACCTGCCAGCACCGGCCTATGACTGATATAGTGCCGAGGCTTGGGTATCTGGGTGGCGAGGCACACACAGGTCTTGTTAATTGAATGGGCGAAGGCCGATGGGCGTTCTGTGTGCATTATACTATTGCGCGCGCGCTATATGGACCGCGGCACCTGCATGCGCTCTGTGCGGTCCGCGCTCGCGTTTAACGCGCGGCTTTGGTTTTGCTTTTTTGCCCCGTGTCCTTGTCTTGAGCCACCATTTGATAGCTTTATGGACGGCGTAGGTAGGTAGAGAATGAGAGGATAGCTATGATCGGCGTTTACTTTATTATAGATCTATACTGTGGAAACCACAGTGACATAGAGTATTCGAATAATTTGACGACGAACTTTTGTAATATTTCCATTATTTCATGTGCGATTTACGAGGTTGAAGTGTTTTTATTGAAATGAAATAGCAAAATCTTATAGCCATTGACATTTCACCAACATTGATGAACCTAGCTATTAAAACGTAAATCTTGAATAAAATTAAAACTGTCAGAAAAATATTATTCAAAATACGCAGTTATATAGGTGATGTAAAAAGGAAAGAAGCAATTTATCATGGCGAAATGTATTCATCGGGCGTTCAAACAACTTTTCTATGCGCAAGCCACACAAACCACGGCCAATTAGAGCGCGGGTTCGTGTATTATCATATTCCAACACGCCGATAAGTGCAATTATACGAATAATTGCTAATTACGCGCTGATCGGGAACGAGCGCGGGTAAGTGCAGGCAGATTAACGAACCCACCTATACGGTATATATACGCGCTCGCCTCTGCACTTCCACGTTTTGTTTTTCTCCCTTGCGATGCTTTAATAGTTCATTAGAGTCATACCGCGATTGGCTAATGTACTCTCTCCCTCTCTCTCTCTCTCTTTCTCTTTAACCTGAAAAGCAATAAAGCACAATTTTTATTACGAAAATAGTCAATTACTGGAGTTATCTATAGCGAAGAAACATATTAGTAGATAGAGTAGATTTTAATTAAATTACAAATGTCTCGTCTCTGCGTGGGTATAATTTCTATCAGTATAAGAGCTTACATTGATAGATTAATGTGGCAAGGAAAAAGTCATTTTTAATTTCATAATAGATTCGGATGAAGAGGTGTACAATAAATTTACAGAATAATAATAAGGACTGCTCTATAAAAAAAGAAGTTTATGAAAATCTCACAATTTTCAATCAATGTTCAATTAGAATCAGAATTATTAATTTTTAACACTAAATTTCTTATTGAAACATATAAATTAAAAAACGGAATCCGACAAGCGCATTACAAGTTCTTAGCTCGGCGCGTACACCCGCTTAACGTGTCTTACGATCGTGGAAATAAAAGCAAGTCTCAAGGTACAATTTTTCCTCCTTGATTTTAATTAAATCCTTCAGAATAGCGGCGTTTATTAATCCGGGAGAAGAAGCGCGAGCGACGCATGCATCATCCCGTCCACTCGGTTTTCCGCCCCCTTCACGTGCGCGATGAGAAATAATGGTTAGTACACTAATTCGCGTCCATTGCTTTTGCAACTCTCTTGCTGACTAATAAGAAGTCCATTATTATGCAAAGATCTTCCAGTTTAATGAAATATTCGAACAATTAGATGTATATGGTATATTTATAATTAGCTGTATGAGAAATCTCATGACAATATTGACATAGCATATAATGTTAAAAAATGCTACTCTTATTTTATCTGCGAAAGCACTTCGCTTTATCACTAAACAGTAAGCCGAGCTTATGCAATCTGAACCAATTACCCTCATTTTTGTTTCACCCTCGCAAAATTATCTGAACACAAAACATTACGAAGCTCGCGAAGGAATTCAATCTCGACGCCAGTGGTAGGAACGTTTCGCAACAATGCAAACACGAGTGGCTCAAACAATCTTAGATTACTCGAGCGTAAGCGGGCCAAAATCTTATGTTTTTTATTTTATAATACAAACAGGGGACGCGTGATTCGGTAAGGTTGAAATTGACACGCAGTTCAGCTCCAAATATAAAGATGACCAGTCGATCGGAAATTATTTTGCGGTGCCGAGAAAATATAATTTTTTATTTCCATATATTATAGAAAGGATAAAAGTCACTTTGAATATGAGACAGAATATTTAGAGTAAAATATATTATAAAAAAAACTTCGCAAATTTAATTAATATGCGATCGTTGATTTTAAAATAAAATATACGATTTAAGCAATTCTAGTTTTTATTTCGTATGGTGATAATTTCTTCCAGATTAGGTAATTTTTGGAAATTTTTATATATATAATTGTGCTCCATGAATTATTTCTTAGTCTTTTTTAAAATTCTTCATACTATATTTACGTTATTTATCAAAGTTCTAACAACACCCTGTCGTAAGAAATACAATTTCCTTTTCAAAGCAAATATTTGAGAAATAACTGCATGAGAAAAAATGACTATACTTATACAGCATCCGCAGATAAGGAACGAGCTAAGTTACATAACTGTGCACTTTCCACTTTTCCAAACCGATAATTATTAAGTAAGTGATAATTCAATTAACAGTTTAATGTAACTAATTGCCTTTACAAGTACATATACAATTTTTTATCATTATAAACTTTTCAAGATTAATATTATTCGGACATGAAATTTGAATATCCTGTATAAAAGACGCATTATCACGAGTTTTCTTGAAATTAGAGATCTACTTGAGTGGAAAAGATGCCAGATTGACATTTCTCTGGTAGCTTGAATTGTCGTTATAAGAATTTCAAGTTGGGCAATTGATAAATAGGAGGCGAAAATCGCGATTTGAAATTCTAAGTTCGCACACCTAACGAGCATCAAAGCCTCATGAGAGTGTCAAAGACCTTCTCTCCCGACCTATTCCCAGCCTCGGCAGCAACAGCGGCAGCCACCTCTTCCCACCCAACAAATCAAACTCTCTTCCTCTCTTTCTCTCTTTCTCTCGTCGTCGTCGTCGTCGTCGTCGTCGTCGTCTCTCCTATGAAAATCCTGCACGCCGTGTCAATGCATCTCGCGACATGGCCTCTCGTCTCTTCTCTCCTCCACACCCACGTGCTTGCCGGCTCTCAGTAAACACGCGAGAAAGGGTTTCTTCCTCCTCGTGTCTATATGATGCGCGCGTATAGGTGTGTGTGTGTCCGTCTGTGATATCTCTGCGTGTGTGTGCTGTGCTTACAGGCGCGCGGAAGCCGAGAGCCCGCGACCTGTGCGCGCGAGCGCAGAGAAGAGAAGTAAAGAAGAGAGCGGAGAGAGAGAGAGAGAGAGAGAAAGAGAGACGGGGTGGGGAAAATGGAGCCAATGGCAAATGGTAAGTACCAGTGCGCGGCAGTGCCTCGCGAGCCGAGCTCCGTGCTGGTGGCGCATTACACGCATGCACGTGGAATCCGCGCGCGCGCTTATATGTGGGATAGACAGAGTATATCAGTGGCGAACAGGCGCGCGTAGAGCGCAGATCGGGATTTCGGTGTCTGGCGTCGATTGATACGTTTTCGAGCAAATCTTGATGCTATAGACGTTTAAATTTCTGTTTTCGTCGGAGTAAAGTAACCATTTTAATGAAATAAAAATTTAGCTTTTTTTTTTTTTTTTTTTTATTTTTTTTTTTATTTTATCTATTTTTTTTTTCTTTTTGTTAATTATAAATACGGAAATTTAATATTTTTTGTGCAGTTGTGAGTTTTTCACATTATATTATAAAAATCGTTGCCGATTTTCTCTGAAATATTACAAAGTTAATGAATTAAAGTATCATTAAAAAATTGATTGATGAAAAAAGTGTTGAGTTCGATGGTGTCTTGTGCGTTTCGACAGTGAAAATGTTTTATTAATCAACAAATTAAGCAAATATATTTAAAATAAATTCATTGGAATAAACTTTCGGCATCGTAAAATAAAAAAGTGTGCACAAAAGCCAATCCAGCTACATGTAATGTGATTATAGAAAAGTATAGGCCACGTTCTCCAGATAAACATGCGCCAAAGACGACGAAGAACGGCGTTCGCGTGAGCATGGGGTAGGCCTATGATGTACCCCGGAAAGTCAGTTCTGGGCCTTCTCGCCCTCCTCGCCCTTCTCCACGTCGCCTCGTCAATCGCCATCGTCAACTCCTCCGCCACGCTTCACGCCCATCGTCGAGTCCCGCGTCGCGTCAAAGGCGGCAGCATCCACCTGCACCAGCGCAAAATCACCAACTCTAGCGTTCCCGAGAAGCACCCGTTCGCCAGGTACCGCTACGACGTCGACGATGCGCCCCGGGAAAATGCGACAGTCCCGATCGAGGGTAGCCGCGAGAGACGCGAGGCAGGAGCAGCGGCGCACGACCTGCACGCGATGGTGCCGTCGGCGTACATCCACATCAGACCGGCGGCGGTGCCGCCGCCGTCAAAGCAGCGACTGCAGCCCCAGCGGCGGCCGCCGTCGCGGAAGTGCCTGCTGCGCTGCGTCGTCGTGTACGAGCGGCCGGTGCCCTGTCCGTACGACCGGACCGCACTGCCGCCGCCCAAGTATCGGTACCCGCCGCCCGATCACCGCAGGCCGCCGATACGCTGGCCCGGACGCAAGCGCGGTGAGTGCTAACTTTGACTGAGAGATGTGTGGGGTTTGGAGAAAACTATGGAATTTCTGTGATGGAGGAGGAAAGTTTTGATGCGAGAAGTTGAGTTGGTATAATTTTTGGAAAGATTCCTAAAAATAATAGTAACAATGATTTAGGAGTAGTAGATTGTGTACCAAGGGCTTAAAGCAAGAGATTCTCTTCAAAATATAGCCTGCCTAACTCACACGAGCGACACAAGCCCGCTACATAGGCACGAAAAAGCGAAGTTTAGACCTGGAGGGTAAAAAAATGTGTTATTGTCACTATAAATCGATTGGATTTATATCTAACATTTAAATGCGTAATCTTCGGAAGTATATATGGGAATCAAAATTATATAAGTTGCTGATTTAAAAAACATTCAGCTTAGGAATTGATAAAATATGGAATGCTTCCTCCTGCACATCACTTTCATGAGAATTATAAATATTGACTATTATTGTTAAACTTTGAATATAAGTTCTTGAATATAATATATACAAAAATAGAACCGAGATTTATAAGTTTATAAAATTAAAATGTTAATTCTTAAATATTCTAAATTAAGTATACACAATGCAGTATAATATACTGATATTATCTAGAAAATGTCTTATCTACTTCTAAGTAATACTTATATTCTTTTGAAGGTATAGTAGTACCGTTGATGAAGTAATCTGCACATATAATAGCCTACTTTAGCCACGAGTGAGCTCAGTAATGTGCTCACCAGGTGACGGATTTTCTATCGCTTTCTCATAAAAAAATTCATTCATTACGGACATATTTCTACAGAACGTAGGATTTTATTTATGATTTTATTTCATTTCATTTCATTGGAATTAAATTTATTAATTTTCAATTGTTAACTTTTTATTATTATCAACTGATTCCAACACCAAAATAAATTCTTAAAACGATTAAGTATATACTGAGGACATTATAATAAATATACGTAGACAAGAGATTAGAATTTAGTTGTACATAAATTTATTATTTGTTCAAATGCAACGTTACATTTTGATCGGTGTTTACATAAAATTGTTTTTTTACACTGATGGCATCTAAAGCGTCTATATATTTTGCGAAAAGATGCTCTTTATTGATGCTTCGATCATTTTTTCATGGGAAAAGTTGTTGAAATCTGATAACTTTCACTAAATCGAAAGTATTAAATATTTAGACATTCGGTTATCACTTGGTATTTTTTGTTATGTTATCAGCCGCTGGGCGTTCGCTACAGTTCTTCCTCATAGATCGAGCAATCTGGGAACGTAATTTTCTAATATATTTGTATGCGTGCTTACGTTTACAGTCTTCTAAGTAGCGATTTCTTATTACTTTAGATTTTTCTGTAATTATTCTAAACATCATTCTGCGTTTTTGATCTTCAGACATTCTGTCTCTGTACAACCTTCTGCACTTTTCTAGGTCCGCTGGAGAACAGTTAAATGATTCATCCTTGAACATTGAGTTTTCGTGTGCAAAAAGATCTAAATCTTCGCTTGTCAGCTTGAAAGAGTCGCTTCTCGTCATTTTACAAGTACGTGAAAATGGCAATGGTAGTTGAAGGAGCCCTGAAGACTTATCTGAGGTCACTCTCACGGATTGATTTTCGACCAATTTATCATTGGATTTTTCTACCACTTCCTGTAAAAAAATCATCATTTTTAATTATTATTAGTTATATAATTTTCTTTTTTTTAAGGTAATAATTGCAAAAGTAAACTGTATTAGCAAAAATATTTTTTAAATTTATTATTTAAGAGGACATCGAGGTCAATGTATTTTAAATGGAGGGTAGCCTGTATCCACTACAACGCGTTTTTATCATGTAAATTTAAAAACAATGTTTAGTTCTTGTTTACTCCTCAAAATCGCAACTCAAACAATCGATTAATTGCGGAGAAAACCTTGAAAAACTTGCACGGGTAACATAGTTTATGTATTTTCTTTAATTTCAAGACTTGTATGGGTTTCATATATAAATTCTGAGTTTTCTCTCGAAATTTCAGTTAAACCGGTTAATTATTCGAAGAGACAATTTTGAAAAACTAACTGACGTGACTTCGGCGTCCACTTACTACACTTTTTTGAACAAAATAAATACTTACATGGTCGGCAGTTGCGTTCAATTTTTCATTTCCTTGGAGCGACATCGTTGAAAGTATAAGTTTCAAATTGTAGTTAAATTTCAAACGTGCAGAGAACTCGAGCAGTGAACGATCTAAACGGCGTTCTGACCAAGACTGAGCATAACACGGACGCAGGGTTACTTTATACCAAGACAAAACTGAAAAACATTCTCACTATCTTGTTATGGTTGCCAGAAGGCTTTCCCTGCCGCCCTTAATAATCCCGACTCCCTGGGGAGTGCAGGCTGTAACGAATGTACCTACCCAAAAGGTACAATTAGGCCTAATATATTTATGATGTTTTTCAAATATGTGCACAAACAAGTTGTTTTGAATATGAAAATATGAAATACTTTTGACAAAAATATTTTTATTAAGATATATTTTAGACTACACTGTTAAAAATGTTATTAATATTAAGAAACTTTTAATAAACATTTATCTGGATGGTCTAGTAAGCCCAGCTCGAGATATTAAAGCTATGTGAATAATTACAACGATATGAGTTGCTATCTAACTGAAATCTGATACCTGCGAATTTAGTTGTTTCGCTTACTATGCTTAATTGAAAAATACTATAAGACATATTTTATGTCATGCTTCATATCTATATGTTAAAAGATAAATGTAATTTTTTTCAACCTTTTTTAACAAATACATATTAATATTGCACATTTCATCCTCTGTATTTGAAACTATGTAAACGGAAAAATTGCACTGCTGTATTTAATTCATATTTATGAATATTTCCCTACTTGAAATATTTTGACATTTATTTTTTCAAGTGAAGTTTTCAAAGAAAAAATTGCAACTTATACATTTATAGCAATATTTTAAGTTTATGAATTTTTATAATTCTGACTATTATCTCATCAATGCGATAGTTCACACGAGTATACCATTCGAATATCAGACGAACAAAGAATTTTGTAACTGGTACCCTGTGCACCCTTTGAAAATCTCTATTTACTGTCGTGCAAAGAGTTATGAGAAAATTTGTTTCTGTGAGTTTACGGCCGTGCTCGGCTAGTGCACGTAAATTCCTTTGTACTCTCGATCATTCGCGGGAAGATTTATGGGTCATGCGCGAAAACATACAGAATTTT
>JAPYZP010002100.1:0-16573 GCA_030522985.1 Torymus sinensis
TTCTTTCCCGCTCCCAACGGATCTAGTCTGAATTGACTGAATTAATTTTTACATTTGACAATGGGGAGTAAAATCGTGAATACGATCACAAATCTTAAGAAACACTAATGTTTTTATTGGAGAAGTCCGGAACTGAGAGCAATGATGTTATCTATAGATACCATTTTGAAAAGGGTACCTTTTTAGACAGATTTGTACATCCCCATGCTCCGCCGTGCGTTGCACACTTATATCGATCACAGGACTCGTTTTCTAATTTCCATTGAAGATTTTACACCCAGTCTAATTTGCACCCAGTCCATTGCTTCGCACGGCAAGCTAATAGCAGCGATAAATTACTTAAGGGGGTTTTACAGCAAAAAACATAGGTGCCCCAAACCACCCAAAAAATATATAAAAATATAATTAGTTACATCATATATAACCAATTATATACTAAAAGTAGACAAAATTTCTGAGAAAATTGCCCAAAACATAATCTTTAGGCCTATTTTATTCAGAGATATTGCATTTTTAAGATTTTTACTTTGTCGTCATTTTCTGAAGCCAATACTTGACAGATCTACATGGGACAGGGACTAAATTACTTGAAATGCCTCAAGTTATGGGCCGAAGCTCTGAATACGTTAAATTTTTTGATTAAATATTTTTTAAAGCTAAAAACCCATACATTTTTAAATGCTTAATTTTAAGAATTTTTGTGATTTTTTCTCATTTTTGTGATTTTAAAATTGATTGCTCAAACAAATATCATATTTCCATAAAGATATATTTCATATTTACTCCCTGTCCCATGTAGATCCGTCAAGTATTGGCTTCAGAGAGTGATGGCAAACTTTCAAAAATAACATTTTGAGAAATAAGCCTTTAAAGAAAAACACTATAAAACTTCAAAACTGATCAGCGATCAGATCCTTAATTTCTTCTCCTTCTTAAAACTCAGTTTCTTGCACCTGAGGTACACTCTCTGAAATGGTGTTATAGTATATTACACAACAAGAGAGGTAAAGAGTTGGCCAAAATACTACATTCGCGTTTCGGAACCGGGAACGAAAGTGGTACTTTCGGCCAGGGGATGGTGAAAAATATAAACTCTGGCAGCTTACACGTGTTCATCTAGGTATAATTTTATCCTAGCAGCTCCGATCCTTTGCATAAAAAACAGTTAAAATCTTATGGTTGTACATCTCTGCTTCTATATGAGCTGTCAAGTATGTTTACACCACTCTAATCTCAAAATCATAACTTTAATATGATTATTCGGCTCTCGTGGTATCAAATACGGTTCGAAATTGGTGCGAAAGAAGAGTTTTAGCTCATGTGACTTTTCTCACTAGCTTCGCTCGTGCGACAAACGTCACATGAACTAAATAATCACCTTCCGCACCCGTGTAGAAATGTACTAATTTCTTGATGCCCTGGTTGAAAGTACGTTGTTTCGCCATTGTTTTCGATAGCGAAAGAAGGACATCTAACCATTACTATAAGGCTTTCGCCACTGATAACAGCTTTCGCCACGCATGCTTCTGAGTTGGTAACTAGGCAACTGCAGATTTTATTAATAGATTCTTTTAGAGGTTTTGTCAACATATTCAAAGTCATTAACTTATATGTACAATAAAAACAATCACTTCTGATCATCAATCAACAAGCGATTTATTTTGCTTTAATTTGTGAAATGGATAAAAGATTGTTAATGACAATCATTAACAATAAGATAATAATTAATAATAATATAATTAATATTCTATTATTATAATAATAATAATATCAATTATACTATAATATGATTATTCGGCTCTCGTGGTATAAAATACTGTATGACACTGGTGCGTAAGGTGATTTTTACCGCATTCTTATACACACGATTTATCTACTAATCACTCTATAACACAATCTGCTGTTGAATATGAAAACCGCATGTTTAATAATTGTACATTTAACAATTGCACGATCAATAACTGCTCGTTTACGTTTTCAAAATCTCTTAATAATTAATAAAAATATTTTACATGTTCTTTAATTGAATTTATTTATTAAAATATTGCACGTGATGTTTTCGATGCCCGCCCCGACAATTGCGGCACGAGCGGTCGAACTCAACAGTGTCTGTCATACAGTATTTTATACCACGAGAGCTGAATAATCATATCAAAATTATGATTTTGAGTGGTATAAACGTACTTTCCACCGGACATCAATAAAAATAGTATACGGTACACAAGACGAAAGATCAAGGCCCACCACTGCATGATATAACGCCCGAGGCGAAGCCTCGGGCGCCAACTTCACGCAGTGGCGGAACTTTAACTTTCGTCATTTGTACCGTAATGTACTATTACACTTGTATTAGCAGAGTAGTTGTATTCATATAGATACGTACAAAGAAGAGTATTAAAATAGTAAAAAATACTTTCGACATTTTCGTCATCGAATAGGCACTTTACGATAACAGGAGTATTAAATAGTTGATCGTTCCATTATATTTAAAAAATTACACAATAATTTATTTTAATAGTTCATTTTATTTTTATAAGAAATTCCGTAACTAAATTTAATAATTATTTTATTATTTTACTTCTCTACTTAATAATAATATTTTAGATATTTTAAAATACATTTAGGTAAATGCTTTTGTATTAGAAATCTAAAATAAGAAAAAAACAATAAATGAAGAAAATCAATTTTTCGTCATTTTAAAAATATTAAGCCCTTTTAGATATATCATCTAAAAATTTTTAAACTGTTGAGCCAAATCACTTTTTTTAGGTTCAAAATAACATATATAATTGAAAAATTCCATAAAAAAAATTGAACTTTTGAAAATTTTTAGGTCAAGACTCCTTTAAAAAGAAACTTATAGAATAGTTTTGCCCGTATGTCCAAAAAATATCTTCTCAGCAACTTTTTCCTTAAAAATTAGGTACTGTGGTAATAACATTCTTCAAAATGTTATCCCTATTTTACACAAAGTTTGTCTAAAATGTGAATTTCCCTATTTTACATAAAAATTTGTGTAAATGATTTACACAAACATTGTGTAAAAATTTTACCCAAGAAATTTAAATTAAAAATTTTACACAAAATTTTAATTACACAGGATTCATATTTCATACAAAATTTTTGAGAGTGAGGGTAGAATGAAATGTTGAAAAATTTTGCCATGAAAATTTTTTATGTTTATATCTGAAGAAGAAAGGTAGTTTCAGATTAAAATTATTTTTAGAATTGTATAAGAGGTGTAGATTATTTTGCATTGTATTTTGTATGAAAAATGTAGCGAATTCGTAAAAAATGATGAAATATATATAATTAAAATTATATGACATCGTAAGCACTTCAAATGATTCTATATTTTTCACCGGAAGCGAACTACTCGTTTGTTCTCCAGACGTACACACCGAAAAACCACACTCGTTGCGGTCGTGCAGTTTACTACTTAAGAACTCCTCTTAACGCCGTCGGTTTAACGCCCATTAATTTTAAAGGACGGCGTTCTGTCTGAAGGTACCCACCGCATCATTATAATCTTCACTTTAGTGTATCGCCAGGCGCGACGCTTATCGCTTGGGAATACCCCGTATATATACTTGTGTGTAATGACTGCGTATAATCTACGGAGAAAGAAACGAATAATGAAGCGCAGCGGTTTCTCTCGGATTATCTGCGCGAGTTCATAGCAGTCAGAAAATTTATTTGAGATATTTTATTAAGATTAATTGTCTTATTGTGCCCCTCTGCCATGAAATTCTTCCGAGCAATATTATAGCTTGTTTTTATATTATACTTTAGCACTTCGTGTTTACTCTATCAGCATAAAAGAGTAACCTATTCCCATGAGAGATATTTGTTTAAGGGTTTTTATTACGTTGTAGTAAACACAGAAGATCTTTAATTGTATACGGTTTTAAATGCATATAAAATTTATGGAGTAGTGAGGCTAATATATTTATGTTGTACTGTATATGAACGAAATTTATTATTAATTTTGCACATACGATATATTGATTTACAGTTCCGTTTACGGTACTCTCCATTAAAAATCTTCAAAACCCAATAAAAATGTTTTTCTAAATTTCTATATTTAGTAAATAATGTTTATTTGCAATATTTAATTGTATTAGGTTGCGTTTTAGTTGCCCCAGAATATATTAATTAAATGTAATATACAATTATTACAGAAGTTATACAGCAAAGATTGAATTTTCAAGTAAAATACTGTTAATTTTCATATTATCTTAGTAGCGTAAACCTCAATACAGAGGTATAAGTGAATTCCTTTTTATATATATTCATGGTATACATATACATAAAATTAAAAGGATGAAAATATTTGTAATAAGTCATTATTATTTTTCCAGATCTTAATATTAATAAATGGAAACGTACATAGGTATTACTAATATGAAAAATGACTAATATTAATTGGAGTCTTTTGAATAAATACCCTTTTTGCAATAAAGTTAATTAATAGCAATACTTCAAAAGGAGTAAAACACGTTATTTCATAAATCTGTTTATAAACTCAGCAGGTTTCTGTAATGAACAAGTTGAACCCATTTCCAATCGTCCATCCTGAAATCCTGCTCATGAGAACCATCACTAATGTATACAAAATTGCGCCGAAATACTATTTTTTATATAATCTTTTGTTTGCTTTTTGCGATTTTGTCGAACTCTATTATTCTGGATGGAAAAAGCTTAATTGTAAATGGTTTTAAATTCGAAAACCGGATCAAATCGATAAATTGTTATTAATAAGAATTAAGAGTATTTTTTCCGATATGGATATAGTTATAATTAGAATTAATAAATTTGATAGTTTCTTCAATATATCAACTACCCATCGCATTATTGTTGACCTGTTGTTTACAATAAACTTCTTACGTCCGAAGTGTGGGTAGGCCCTGCTTTAGTATTCTTTATAGAGAGTATCTAGCGACTATTATAGCCTCTAGAGAGCGAATTTCGCCTGAGTCAGGTATAAGGCGAGACATTGCTCACCTGAATCCACAGGCAAACAACCAGGCCCGGCTAGCCGCGGAATATCCAGTTACCGCGTCTCTTTCGCATCCGCCTTATATACCTCCTTGTTCGTGCGGTGATCTTTTTTAGTTTACTATTTATACACATGGCAAAAGCATGAGGAGATACTCATAAATAACTATATTATTCATAAAGAGGTACGTCATTTTCTCTTGAAAATATAACAGAGGTAACAATAGTTCTACATGCACTACAAAGTTTCAATAAGATGCAGTCAGCAAAATATCTTATACTTATAATTAGTCACAATAACAAAATTGTTGGTTCTACATGCAAACAATTTTGATAATCCTATTTAATAAAGTTCGAGTCTTGTGTGACACAAAGGCACCTCGTGTCTAAAAACTTTACCACCTAGGTACACAATATACCATATTTATTTATTTATTTGTGTATGTTAACATATATTCTACGCGTTTCAAAATATACTACATACCTTAAAAATCCAAAATAATAATAAGTGTAACAAAAGATAATAAACTTAAATTAAGGAAGGTACACAATTTTTATTGCCATACACAGTACAACAAATACCTCAAAAAGAAAAGCCATAAGAAGTTTCCCAGAAAGTACAATGAAACCCCAGTTAATCGCTATCAATATACCTTGACTCGTAAATGGAGAAGAAGGAGATCGCCGAGAACATCAAGATCACCAAAAAAGGGACAAAATGCGAAGACGACCAATAACGTCGGCAAAGCAAAAAGACTTAAGTTTATATATAGATCCCTTTCCGCGTCATATACACCCATGCACACATGCATATATATATATATGCTCGAGAGATTGTTCTCCCGGCGCAGCTGCTGCGGATAGGGGAACCGATTTGTGAAGGTCGTTCAATGCCGCGCGCGTACGGCACGACGACCGGCCCTTCTAGCGCGTATATGTGCGATCCCTCCTCTTTCTCTTTTATCCTCCAGACCACTAAGCACACACACACACACACACACACACGCGCACACACACACGCACACACACGCACACACACACACACATATACACATACACGCACATACCGTACACGTACACCCTTATACACATCATCATTCATATCCGCATACACAGAAGTATTCTATATATATACTATGCTTTTACACTGACACCCGAGTCTGGAGAAGCTGTTGATTGTTAGTCTTTTCCCGCATTTTTGTGTATCTTCCGGTATTTTTTGCGGGTCACACCAGGGCTTTTATCTGTCTCGCTGTCTCGTTGTTTTGCACCTTCGATAGGTTTTTGCATCTGAGTGTGAGCGTTCACGAAACGATTCTTCATCTCTCCTTGTGCCAGAACAAGCTGGCAGCACTTAATTTTCCGATCTTTGTTTTGCTGTGGACGGTACGGTTAGTACGGTCTCGATGACGGAGGTGCGGATTTTTATTTGTCTTCAAGAAACTCGCTCAATTTACCTCTTTATTATCCACCTATTGATTATGAGGAGTGAATAGAATTTAAGGGGTAAATTATGATAATTAAGAAAAAGTTTTATCATTGGTTTGTGTACATTTTTAGAACAAAAATACCTAAATAATGCTTTGTAAAAAAATGGGGCATCTACAAATGTGTTTCGATGCGTGACAGACCGCCTTAAATGTAAGAATTAAAATACTATGTCAAGAAAACAACTTCCCAGCAGAGTGTCTGGGATCCGGATCACGGATTTGGCTCAGACTTTAGGATATGTTTTTGGACGTAGAAACATGTAGAAAACTATAGTCTTAGACCCTAACGCGTCAAAAATTCAAGTTATGGACATTTTTTGCATTATTTTGAAAAATCTTGAAAAAGCCTCTTCTTAAAACAGTAACCACTTAATCTTGAAGACTTTAAATATCATTTCAAGAAGAGAAAATAAAACTAGAGGAATCGACCTTTCACTTACTTTTTCGGAATTGAAAAATATTGACTCCTTCCAAATTTATGAAAGTTTAAATTTAAGCAATAAAAATTGACTGTTAAATTCCTAAAACTCGCTGTTCAAATTCATACATAATTTGGTGCATTTTCGTTGTTCAATTTTAAACTTCCCTAACTTTAGAAGGACTCAATATTTTTCAATTCCGATTATTATAATTGACTTTATTTTCACTTTTTCATATTTGTAGTTATAATTACAACTTTTCAATACTCATATAGTTTGAGATTGAAATGTAGCATATCTTATTTAAAAAGAAAATCAATAGATAAGTGAATAAGGTGCGTTCAATAAGAGCATATAAGTCGTATACTTGTTCAAATATGTGCACAACTCTTCACTAATTTAACGGGTATTTGACTCACTCGAATTTGGAGGGTACGCCTACATATGGCTCAAAACACTTATTATTTCATGAGCAAGACAATAATTGAAGGGTTCGATGCTAAAAGGTCCTGAGCGCTCTTTATGGCGCTGAGGACCTTTTAGCATCGAACCCTTCAATTAATAAATTTGATAAAAATCCCCCAAGATTATAAGAAATCACAACCGTTTTGAAGTTGTTTAGTCGCACAAGTTATACTGATCGTCACGGCCCGTTCAAATCGATCATCGTCCGGACCGGGGAATACCGGCGCGCGGGGAATGGCGGAGCATACACCTTAGACAGCGCAATTGTGAAATCAAGAAAATTACCAAGGACGAATGTGTGCTGTTGTTGTATGACAGTCTCGAGTGTGCTTTCTCACTCTCTGTTTCGCGTTATCGAGCTATTTTTACTGTGTCAGTATTTGTTCTATGAATGGAAAATCGATGAGAACATCGGAAATGTGGACCAAAAGAAAAACAGCAACGTTAATTGGCGAATGAAAGAATAATAAGTGTATGTATTGGAATATTTAGATTAATTTTAGAATAATTTATTCGAAAACGATTATAATATTTTATGTTCACTTCCAAGTTTTGGCTGCGAAAAGATATCTATATTGCTTCATCCTATATTTCTATTGCAATACAAAATATGATCAGATAGTTTAACTCTTGCTATCATTCAACAATAAAAACTATCTTTTTAAAATTATTGTTTTATCAATAGCATGAAAATAATATTTTTAAATTTTAACACAATATTGTCCTCAATAAGTTTAATAAAAGGTTAAAATTTTGACTCGATAAATCAAGGAGCATAGGAGCACTCCGAAGGCAAGTATCAAATATTCTCTTACAAAATGTTGACCTCCTCTCTGAGAGAGCAACATTAGTTTTATAATAAAATTAGCACGAATATTAATGATAATAGTATTTATTTTGATATATATTATTTGATGTATATATTCTAAAAATATAAGTTAAAATCTTATTTCATCAAAATTATTATTTTTGAACGTTTTACTGAAATAAATTCTCAAGCTATTTAAGTCTTGTCGATAAATAGCGATATTTACGAGAAACACTGCAAATGATTATTGAAAAAAGTTTAATTTTATTATCTTAGCAACAGACCATTTCAGGATCTCTTTACTTTATCACTTCTGTAAACGGTGGGCAATAACGCGAGAAAAAAAAACACAAAATCGCAACTGTAAAAACGAGAACTGCATTGGGAATTACTGCGGCAGGCCCGTGCATACCTTAATATCGCATTAGCCTAAGCATTGGCTATAAATATTCGAGAAAAATTCAACACACGTGCCGTTCACAGGCCATGCTGGGTTGGAATCGTCAACAAATTACTGGCGAGAATTTATACCAGGATACTTGGAAACAATTATACTTGATCTTGCGCTGCTTGTTTTCAAATAACGCGCTTCATATCTTATTCTGCGCCGTATAATAAATAATACTTAATTTAGAATTTGTAATATACCTGCATTTACATGCTGAATTTTGAAAAATTCAATGAAAATTCCAAAACCAATTATTTTGAATACAATTTTTAAATGAAGGAACATCAGAATTAAAAAAATGTTTAGAAGATACTTCGATTGAACCCCACGACGGCCACATATTATGTCTTCTCGTAAATCTGTGTACATTAATATATTTCATCCTGTGCAAATTTGGTTTCTTATATTGAACATTTTCTCATATTCAATCGTCTGGTTTGACTTACAATGATGAGATATGTAGCTGAAACATTCTTGACTTTTGAAATCTTTTTTCGAAGGATATATCGGAGCCAGTATTCAACGACATAGTTATGGATGTTTGTGTATTTTGTTTGTGTATTGTGTGTTTGTTTTCACAGTTCGATCAATTACCTTTTTCGATTTACTGCAAACATAACACTACTAAAAATATTAATAAACCGAAAAATCAGATAAAAATAACAAAAAAATACACGACGTAGCAATTCATTATTTATTGGCGTGTTACCACCTAAAGAAACGTAACGTTTTAGTTTTTTGTTTGTCTAATTAATTTAAAAAATGTAATTGATTGCGAATACTTTCACATAAATGAATTCCAAACATGTGATTCGCTGAAAAAGAAGAGATAAAGGTAAAGGTAAAAGTGAGAACGAGATAAACATCAAAAGCTTGAGTCTCGTGAAAGCAGACGTGCATTGGTTCCAAACTAAAGTCCATCCCGAAAAAAGAGAAATAGGTGGAGCAGAAAGAATGCAGTGACATTGTAACGTAGGAAGAAGGAAGAGGCGCACTTGATAAGCAAAAAAGGTCGAAACTTCGTTGCCCAAAAACGGTGCAGCTCTTGCTACGAGTGCATATCTTTTGGGTGGCTTCGCTTTCGACCTTGCCGAGGTCCTTCGCTTCTACCGCTAAAATGTCAACGACCTGTAAAATACATGACGTAAGCTTATATACGGGTAAACAAATGCGGAAAACTGCAGTGGTGACTCCTTGTCGTTCATAGTGATGGTATAAAAATTTTGATTAATATACCACAAATCCAATATTTGTATATATTAGCATATGTTTCTCTCCATTTTCGATTTTATTATTTTTACATCTTCAGGTGCACGTAAGAAACGATATTGTATATCTATAAATTAACGTACAATAAGTGTTTGCTATAATAAGCGTAATTTAAATTAAGAATTTATAAGTACTAGATACATTTCACGCGCTCCGCGAGTATTATTTGTTAATTTATTTATTTTTGTTTTTGAGGTTATGACCATGATTAAGTTAGTTATTTTCACTTTAAAAGCTTGTTTCAATAAGTTTAAATTATACTATAATGATATAAGGTTGATAAATAAAATAATGAAATTTTTCTTAAACTATCTTACTTATTCAGTTTTAAATACTGAAACTTAAGAATTTAATCTTCAAAATTCAAACATATTCAATTTTGGCGTTCATTCTATGTAGACCAATCAAATCAGCCAGCAACAACCAATCGTAACAGTCTTATGGTGATGACAGATTTCATCCATCATTTTTTAAAGAGAAGATAACAATTCTAGGTAATTAACCTAATCAACTATAACGTAAAAGAAACTTTTCTACGTTAAATTACAGAATAAAATATCCTATTGTTTAAGCTTCTTGTAAATCTATGGTTTCTTGTTACTGTCAATAATGCAAGCAATAAACTTAAATTAAGTTTGGCTTTCTACATCCACATACAGTGTGTTTGTTCGCATAGTGTATAATGTTAACAACTGAATACTAAGAATTTAAAAATGAAACAGATTTCTATTAAACTTATTTGTAAAAATACTAAATTAAATTACAATTTTAAACCATTGTAACATTAATTAAAACTAATTATCGCTATAAGAAGATTATAAAAGTTATAGTTTTACAAGTTATACATAGTATAAAAGCAGAAATCAATCCACCACCAAATCAATCCACCACCAAAGATCAACATTAAGGAAATTATAATATTATTTCAGAGAGCAACATACATCTGTTTTTGTGAAATATTTTTAATACTTGAATTGGCATTTATTTGGCTTGACATTTTCTTATGATCATTGTTTTAATACATTAAAAAGTAAAATAACATATTATATACTTTGGTTTGACAAGCTTTTATTGTTATGGGGCCCATTTTTTATCATCACATGTTTACAAAAATAAGGATTCGTCACTAATACGCATAATGTAACATGTTAATATTTGTGTTGTTTAAATGCGAGTGCGTGATCTCAGAGTTTGAAATTCCATTATCATCGTAAGGCACGTATGCCCAAAAGATGTTCTCGAAATAGTGTAAAATCTCATTAGCGCAGAAATGTTGGGGTTTCCTATTAGACCTGTAAACAGTATGTATTAAATTTTTTTAAATTATGTGTTTAGTTCGTTCTAAGTGTATTGTTTCATTCATATATAAATAAAATTGTTTTCTTCGCTGTGTTTGGATATCTATCAAAAGTATGCCCATTTTCTGAAAGGTCTCAAAATTTCCGATCTACCCATATTTTTGTCGACTCGATCGGATGACATTTAATCGGGTAACAAAAATAAAGAAAAATATGGAATAATCGAAAATAATTTTTTTCGTAGCTGCGTTTGGATATCTATGAGAAGCAGACCCATTTTACTGAAAGGTTTTGAAATTCTCTATCTATCCATTATTTTTGTCGGCTCAATCAGATAATATTAAGTCGTTTAAAACAAAAATAAAGAAAATCTAAAATAATTTTACTCCTTAATTTTATTGGATACATATCATAACGTTTATACTGTATAAAATGAATTATTTCTAATCATCATTTATCTAGTTTATTAATGTAATTAATTTATAAATTCAATAAATAGCATGTGATAATAACTTAAACTATTAATATAACTATTTTAAATATAATTTTCTAGATCATTTTGAATAATGTATTGATGGAAAATCTGCAGATATGCAGAAAGAACGAAATTTTATATTGAAATATACTGTTACGAGTAAGCTCTCGCAACTTTTTTAATAATAAAAAGTGACGGACCTTTATTTTGTTCTTCTATATATTCGTACGTGTATCCACACGTAACAATACATTCAAAAAAATTATTTGATGTAATTTATTAATTCTCTTTGAGAAAGCATCCTGCTAAAGCAGTCAGCCGACTTTTTTTTTCAATTTCTTTGCAAAAATTTTTTTATATGTCAAGAACCCTTTTATTACACTATATTATTTGAAATAATATGAACAGTTATATTTATGATTATTAACCTTTATAACACGCATATTACTTATACTTAAAGTTATTTAAGGAAGAGCAGAACACATTTATATACTTATGATAGTTTATCGAATTAAATTTTATTTAAGTATAATTCAAGAAAAAATTTAAGAAATTATCAATGAGAAAGTAAGAATTGTAAATTATTTATTATTACAAATCAGACCATATTTCGTAATAAGATAGCAGTTAATAAATGAAATATTTTTAATTATCTTTTAATAAGAGTTTAGTATTTTTGATTGAAATGTGATCCCCTAAAATAGAAAAATATTTAAATACTTTTGATAAAACGTCTGCATATGAATTCTCAATATTTTCGAAAAGTGTCAGAGCAGTCTCGTCCTATTTAGTATTCGTCCTATTTCCGTTTCTGGGTGGCAAGGTAAACCGACACATACCAGAGATGCACTGAATGTTCCCATTGCGAATTTGATCTAGGTATCACGAGGAATTCCTGGCGCTCTAGCTTTCGGAATCCTTTTTACGACTTCAGAGGTCACTTGATTAATGCATTCAAATATGCGTGGGTGCTCGTCCGTGTAGCTGCATTGGCGACGGTGCGCCAACGCCCATAAATTACGTCTTTAGCGCGGGCTGTTTTCGCAAGCGTTCTATAGGTATGATTCACTAGTAGACACGAATGTTTATGTACTCGCACGCAAATTTTACGAGTTGAAGTGCTCAGGATTAGATGACATCACAACTCGCTCCAACGTGAGGTAAACGTAACGTTGAGAATATTTAAATCAATTTTTTAATTAATTAAAATGAAATATACCCAATTCAATTTTGATTGGTGAATTAAACTTCGAATAGGTCACGATTCAAGTTTGCTTTGTTAAATTGTGATTTCACCAATTCAAAATCAAGCAACCCTAAAATGGAATAATATAACATATAACGATGGTAAGACTTTTTCTTTATAAAATCTGCGATATTTATTTTAAAGATGTATTGGTATTAAAATTGTATAAATAGAAGATTTTAAATACAATTCTCAGAGTGAATGTATTAATATAAAAATAAAATATTAATGTGTTGATCAAGTTGAAAAGTTATCTTTTCCTAATAACAGACGGTGGAAATTGTAATGTTATTTATCAAATGATTTTAAATAATATCTAATAAGATTTTATCTTATTCGATAATGAGATCTAAATATTTAATTTTATTGAAATTGAAATTGTATACACGAGCTGTAATTAGCAAAATTTTCTAACAGGAAGCAACACATGTAGAAAAAAGAAATGGGTAGTTTTCACGCAACCGACTGGTCTACACACCTTTATTTTTCTGTTCCTATTATTACACGCAACCATAGCAATATAGATTTTTACTGTGGACCTCTCTCTCCTCCTATAAATTTTTTTCCTTACCTATTATCCATCCCTCATTCGCCCAGCAGTATATCTGCAAACCACGTGTGATAAATTCTAATTAGAAAAACCCACCCAGGATGGTCGGTATTGAAATAATTCAGTTTGGATGTCGAGGTTACTTTCCGTAGGCTTAGACATCAAAACTGTATTTATCTACATCTCCCGATTAATTCGCCAGAACGGCCTATCTGCCAAACTGTCGGTAATAAAAAATATAGAATTGCCAGTAAATCTATGTTTATGTAATATACCAATAATTATAATTTAACCATTGAAGCTTCTACGGCAATTATTAAAATTAATTTCATAGTTACAAATTCTTCTAAATCTTTTGGATAATATAATATGTACTTGAATATTAATTGAAAGGAAATATTAAAAATGTTACATGAGTTGAATATAAACGGTATGTATTCACATAGACTATATTTTGTAATCAAGATTTAACTTACAAAAAACCTCGGTAGATAATTTATTACTCCCACAACAGTTATGTTCCAACTTGTTATTAGAACAACCAATATTATTAAATCAGTAACATTGAGCTATATTAAACTTTCTAGCATACATTCGTGCTTACAAGATTCAAACGAAAAACGAGCCAAAAAGAAAAGTTTCGCGCTGAAAAAAGGATAACCATGCATTATGGGAGAAATAAAAAAGAAACGAGGGAGCTCAACAAAGAAATCTGGCATGACTCCCGCACAAAGCCGTGGCAATTAAACAACATAATCCTTTGCTGGTGAGAGACAGAGAGAGAGAGAGAGAGAGAGAGAGAGAGAGAGAGAGAGAGAGAGAGAGAGAGAGAGAGAGAGAGAGAGAGAGAGAGAGAGAGAGAGGGGACAGGAAAAAATATAGCGCCCGATATCTGTGAGTATAATAATAACCTGACAGAGTCCTCTCCTCTTTATCATTTCTCCCCTATTCACCTACAAGTCTGTTTAGCTTTTCTTGCAAATAGTACATAAACTCAGAAAATATTGCAGAAAGAATGAGTGCTCTTAGTGTGGGTATGTTGGTGCACATACAGAAACAAAGACGAGACGCAAGTCCGTCTAGGTAAAAGAATGCAAGACCTTCAACTGCTAGAGGGAGACTGCATAATGTTTAAAAATGCATGTTGCGGGCACTACAGGGCAAGTTTCGCTTGCAGTCATTATAGGCGCATAATTCAATACAAGAAGCACCAAAACATGCTATCCTGAGTTAATCGAATTCACCGAAAATAACTTGAGAATGAAGTTCAAAATAAGACTGCTTCTGCGCTTTTGTTTTTTCCTAGAGGAAGCTTTGTAATAGTAAAAATTTAAGTTTTGATAATAACATGTTAGAAATGTGCTTTGAATCATTTGGTATAGAAATATATTGTTTTTAAATCAAACCAATAGGTTGCACCTCAAAAATATAGAAATATTGAAATCATAAATATAGAAAATAATAAAATCTAAACATTTTTTCTGAGATTTGCTTTCTCATAGAGAAAAACTTGTGACTGTGAAAAAAGCTTTTGACATTAATGCATGAAATAATACATTCATCAGTTCTTTATTACTATTATTGTTATAAACCAATCTTGGCGTAAGAAAATTAATTATTGGCATTAAAATCCAACACAAAGAATCAATATGTACATTTCATCTTATAATAAAATTATTTTTCTATCAAATTAAATTCACGTGACACGGATGTTATTGCTAAATAAAATAATTTCGGGTGTGATTAAAATCTCAAATAACAGTTAATAAGGACCAATTCATAATTTCCAAATTGAAATGTCTACTTCCGTAGTACTGTACTCCATGTTTCTTTTACCCGGAAAGACAGATTACATTGTCTCAATTTATCTTTATAACGAGTTAATTCATTGCCGTATAATGATGACTAGGTGAAGATACGAAACAATAGGGAGTAAAAGAGAGAGAGAGAGAGAGAGAGAGAGAGAGAGAGAGAGAGAGAGAGAGAGAGAGAGAGAGAGAGAGAGGGAGAGAGAGAGAAAATACAGAGGAAGGAAGAGAAGAGAGGGAGAGCAAAAAGTATGATGGAAGTGGGAAGACCGGATCACTTTGAATGATCGTTGGATAAGCGGTTGATATTGTGGGTCTCTGGACGGGAAGTGTATCGTTGAGGCAGACAGGAAATATGGGGTTAGACTCGTTCGAGTGACTTAAAAACAAATCTGACGTATACGAATAATTGTTAGTAATCGACTACTGGAATATTCTGGATTGTTTGGTTTTTAATTCCCTGCATGTGAATCGTGAACTAATATCGGACAAATTTTGAATGATATTTATTCTATGATAATTGTATAATATAATATGGATAAATTTATTATATCGTTTGGTATTCTATAAAACGTAATTTTAGTATTAATATTGATACAGAAAATTGAACCTTCTGAATTTGAATATAATATTATATCTATTCAATGTGCACTCTTAACAATTTTCTATACATATATGAATTTAAATATTGCGTAACTTCCTTGCGTAAAATTTTCTAAAATTTTTGTGTAAAATATACAAGCGTGTATAAAATTTTCAATTTTTGTGTAATATGTTCAATTTACACCAAATTTGTCTAAAATTTCAAATTACAGAAATTTTTATGTAAGATTTTTAATTTAAACTTCTTGTATCTACAAATTCTTGTGTAAAACGGTGGGTTCACACAAAATGTAAACGGCGATTTTGCACAAATTTTTTATACAAACTTTGTGTAAAATAGCGATAAAATTTTTAAGAGTATGGTAATAGATAACTTTCCTAATTATTCTATTAGAAGGAAAACATTAAAATATTTCTGCCTAGATCAATTTGCAAATCAGCAATTTTATAAAATTGTATATTACATGGCGTATTTTATCGGAGTAGAATTAATACTCTCGGACACTAACTAATCCAGAATTATATACATATATAACTTAAGTTTATATATAGATCACTTTCCGCGTCATATACACCCATGCACACAGGCGCATATATATATATATATGTGCAAATCCCACGAAATCTGGGAAAAAACCCAAAAAGTACTTTTGAAAATTTTTTTTCGAGCACACCTACCAAACCAGGTTTTTCTGG
>JAPYZP010002101.1:0-15635 GCA_030522985.1 Torymus sinensis
TCTCTCTCTCCTCCCTTCCACCCCATCCACGAAATTCGCCCTATTCTCCCCCCTCTTGCCCATGTGTATATATACGTATATACTGCGCGTATCTAATGCCGGAAGCCCTCGGACGAGTTTACGTCGATTAAAAGGACGCGCGAGGCGCGTTCCCTTTGTTTATTTGTAAATACGCTACGGGGACGCGCGGCGTCTGTACGAACACAAAGCCCGGGATCTGGAATATATCCGGGATAGTGTTTTCGGAGTCAATTCCGAGATTTTCTGTCATGATTTGGAGAAAATAAATATACACGACGACGCAGCCACCGCCGCCGCCGCCGCTGCGGAGCGAAGAGAGAGAGCGCGCGGAGGTTCGGCGAACGCGCAGGACTTTTGAAAATCGATAGACGGTTTTTCCATCCAATTTTCACGGTTCTGTAGGTACAATCCGATTGCTAATTACGTTTCTTATATTTTAGGATGACAATTTATCATTCTTTTCATCGTTAAATAAAAGATGTTGTTTTCTCTATTTCGGAGTCCCCTTTTAAAAAAACAAAAACAAAAAATATATCGAACGATTAACATCAAAAACAGCCGAATAAATAAGAAAATTTGAATTTAAAATCAAAAGTAATGGAGAGAGCGAGCGCACAGCATAAAATGCGAACCTTCTATATTTAGTCCGTGCCTCATCATTTCGCAAAAACATCATCACCGTCGTCATCGCCCGACGTATAGCGGCGCGCGGGACGACCGATAATAATATTCCAACGCGGCTCGGTTTAAAAAAAAAAGAAACTGCATCACCATCTCACTCGCCGCTGCGATCGAAAAATCGTGGCAAGTACTGTAGAGACTTTAGAAAACGAAGCACACGACTACACAAAAGCAGGCAAAGCGAGATTATACTTATTGGCGGGCGCGCGCGCGCGAGCGTCGCACGCGAGAAAGAGACGACGCAGCGCGAGGAGACACACAGAGAGACGCGCGAGGCGCGCAAACGAAGAAAGCGCCGTCGCGGCCGATAAGCGCGCTATTGCTGCTCTCTGCTCTCTCCCCCTTGGCTCGCGCTCTCGCGAGCCCCGAGACTCCATTATACGCCGCGACTTTGCTGGCTCGTATCTCCGTAGCACCGCCGTACCCGGAAAAACGGAAGAGGAAAAAATGCTGCGCAAAAGGGTCGTGAATTTTTTGGCCGAGGCGGCCGAGTGGCCTCTGAGGGCGAAAAAACGGGAAAATGGCTGACGTGCGCGCGCGCGACGCCTCGCTGCGTCGTCCCCGCCAAGAGTAAACTCGCACTTTTCGCCCAGCTAGGCCATCGAAAGTCGCCTCGAAAATGGTCCTTCGCGAAATATCGAGCCGGGATACGCGCTCGAGGCGGCTCGGGATAACGTAAATACAGAGTAACTTCGAACTTACCGGTGATCTCCTTGCGGAGCTCGTCCTTGCTGATATCGGCCATGTCTGAACGTTGGCTATATAGGTATATATACTCGGGGTATAGAGTGAAGTAGCGCTGATGCGGCTGCTACGTCGGTCTGTGCAAATGTGGCTCGTCGGACGGCTGTTCGCTGCCAACTGAGCTGCCTCGGTGCGCTCGCCGGCTCGCTGTGTGCGCCGCGCGCTCGTACGTACGGCCGTGCCCCACTCCGGCCCGCTTTAGGCTCTGCTCACACAAGGGGGATACCTATACGCTCACACATCAACCACGGGCTGACAGCGCCGGGACTGCGAAGGCTGTGTATAGCAGCGAAAGGAAAGCCGGAGGGCGGGGAAAAGCTTTTCGGCAGCGGCGCTTGCTTACCTGAGATGAGAGTACGATGTCGCGATGCGGATATACTATACGTGTATAAGCCCTGACCTGATGTTTATGAGTGATTTGAGTGAAGAGACGCTTTCGTTAGTGTACTCGAGGAGAAAATTTGTTTTTGGAAGGGATAACGGCGTAGAATACGTTCGTTTCTAATGACGAGATTGTTTAAAATGTTTAAACAATCAACGTACGGGTAAGAATATCGGATAGCGTCGCTTATTTTAGTTTGAAAAAATGCAAAAATTATTGTTTTTAGATAGAACTAAGAAAACAGGGCTCGAAGGTTGGTTCTCCAGCAGGAAATTCCTTTAATTTTGATGTTTTTCTGTTTACATTAAGGTCGTTAAAACAAAGAGTTTATTTTTTGATTTAATTAAGGATAATTAGTCGCACGTATTTAAAAAAATTAAAACATAATTCATCAAGTGAATGCTTGCTGAATAATACATATTAATATTGAGCATGAAATCTATCAAAGTTTTATGCTTCCATTTCTTAAAATTTATCACAGCTTTTCATTCAATTATCAATTGCTAATTCATACATTTCTATAAGTAAATAAATTTCGAATTGCTTTATATTTTAACAGGAAGCTTCCCTTTGATTTTGACAGGAAGCATTCCCTTCAATTAAAAATTGGACTTCCGTTGAAATATTATATTGAATATACACAAACTCCATATTATTTTTAAATCTCTTATTTTTCCAAAATATTTAAAAGCAATTGCATTTTATGTTTTTAATTTCTCATTGAAGCAAAGAAACGGGATATCAGAGAACTTGATATTTGCATTTTTTTCCAAATGCATTTTAAGATTGTAATCCAAATTATTAATAAACTATAAATATTGTAAGGAAAAAGCTTCAAAACACAAAAGTATCGACGAGCCAAATGTTGATAGTATAACAACGTCTTATAAAAATATCATATTTTCCCTAAATAAAAATTCCAAATATTCTAAAACAGAAAAATTAGGGCGATCCCGAAGCAGGCAATGGAGAGACACCCTTGAAGCAACGCTCCTCTTCAATTCAAGCGAAAGCGGCAGCTGCAAAAGTTCCCGCAGGTAAGAGCAATATTCGCAAAGTCGGCGAGGTTTCGCTTCGACAGTCCCAAAGCGGCACAAGAAAAGCTGCTGTAATACCCAAAGCTGATGTGCGTCCCGCCGACCCCCTGCGAATTCTATCGTGGCCGCTCTGCTACATACATTTCTTCTCGCGCGCCTCATCGTAAACCGTATAACCTCAGAATAAGGAGGTTTACAATGAGGTAGACGGTATACAAGCCTCGATATTTAATGCCTGCGGGCCGGTCCCATCATATAGAGCAAGAAAATTTTCGTTGTACATCGTGCATTTGCGAGGCGTGGGTTCGGTCAGCAATGTCGTCTGCTAGGACGCGCTCTAGCAGAAGAGATTGTGACAGAAAATCGTGTTGTTTACAATCTGCACAGTATCAAAATATGAGCAAACGTAAACAATTTTTAAATGACAACATACATGGTGATGTAAATTTCAATATTATATCTAAGTATACAATATTTATTTTTGTTCATTTCTTTATGTATTATTTTCAAATATGTTTGATTAAATCTACTGCAAAATATAAATAAGAAAGTCACAATACTTTATTGAAAAGTATAAGAACTCTTAAGCAGAGGCACTCTTTAAGTTTTCATTTTAATTTTATGCGTAATATACCTATATATACTCTAAGAGGTGAGCTTTTAGAAAACAGTTATTTAACTGCGAATAAAGTTTGTTTATATTTACAAAATCATATAAACACGTAAACCATCTTCGTGGTTTTATACTTCGATGATTGAGTGTTTTTTTTAACCGGATAATTATTGTAACCTATACTTTTTTTTATATATATTACCTGCAAAATTAGGTCACGTACAACATATTTTGGGGCTAAACTTTTATTTGTTTTATACAATATTGTTATGTTAGAAAGTATGATTTATCATTTTTGTCATAGTTTTAGAAACATAAGCAAATAACGAACTAACAATTATTTTCAAACAATTTTTCAGTATAAAGATATTTAATGAATGAAAATATGCTAATTAATAACCTTTAATTATTCACAAATATTAGCATCATCCGCTATAACTACAGCAAAATAGTAGATACATTACGTCACCTACAAGTATATTCTGACTTCATCGTTTTAATAGAATATATTACGTAGTAATTAAAAAGGAGTGTCAAGATGTCTGAAATTTTGATGGAATTTTTAAGTTTGACAATTTCAAACTAATTGTCTAATTAACTTTACAAAGTATTAAATATTTTATCGAATACCCGTATCTAAATCTACAGATATTAGGATATATAATTAAATTAATTATTTACTTTTTTACCTACTTAAATGAAAATTCAGATGTGAACAAGAATTAGAAAAAAGCGTTAAAATTATATTTTAGTCATTAGAAAAAACATTTTTTTAAAAGTCATCAATGATTAATTGATGAATTTGTTATACAATCCCAAAAAAGGCAACTCGAGGTAATTCGATCACTAATCTAATTCAGCCACTTTTTCAGTTCTCTATACCTCCACTTATTCAAAAGCATAAACAATGACGACAGCTCAAAATATGAAAAGTATACCTTATAATTTTCATTTGCTTTTCACAGAATTCGATAATATTAATTACAACGCAGTCATTAAAATGTCGAGCATATAGGATCAAAGTAAAAAATTTGAGCTCTTTTTTGTTTCTTCGAGAATCCGGCAATATAAATTGCCGACGAAATTAATCAAATGTCAAGTATTACACAAGATAAAAGTAGAAAATTGAATTTTCATTTGCCTTTTTCAGATTTCAATAATATTAATTACTAACAAAGTCCTTCAAATATCGAGCACAGAGTATAAAAGTAAAAAAATCGAGCTTTCATTTACTTTTCTCGGATTTAACTAATATCATATTCCAATAAAGTTATTATGAATTTTCCATTTATACAAAATCTGGGCTTATTATTTATTCACACTATAATTTTAATTAAAATGATTTCAACAAGTTGTATAGTGTAAGAAACGATTAAAAAATATTCTGACTCGATTGAAACTTCTACAAACGTTTTTTAACATTATTTTTACACTAAATATTATGCAAAAGCTCTCGAAAATAAAGATGTTATCTCAACAAAAAAGAAAATTTATTGGTGAGTAAATAGTTTATATTTCGGGAAGCCCTTTATAATATCAAAGTAATATTACTTAGATTACTTTAAAGACTGTGTTCATAAAAAATACTTTATTTTAAGTATGCAAAATTATTTATCAAATTCTAATTTTATGTGCATCATTACAATACACTGTAAAAAGTCCGAATTCAAAATTAATAGCAGATGGTAAAATTACATTAAGGATTTACTAGTTTGAGTATATTACTAGCTAAAGAACAAAATTACTAGATTCAAGTAATACTCCGATCTATGCTCAGCCCAGTTATTTTACTAACTAGTGTATAATTAATATCCGTTGTTAGATTAGCAAAAGATAATATAAATACTATCGAGTTAGTAATTTTGAAAAGAAACTTATACCAAAGTAATAATTCTAATATTTACTGTGAAATCACAAACACATTTCAATATTAATTACAAATTAAAATTTAGCTTAATTTAGGAAAACTTAGCTATAGTTCTCTCCTCCCTCTCCCGAGTGGCGCTTAGCGATTATTCAATCATAAAAAAGTAACTATTCGCGCAGCTCATCGCATAAAATATACCTACTCCTATTTTAATACTTTGCGACCAAATTATATTTACACATTTTCAACCTTTGCAAATTTACAACGAAAACTAGCAAATTAACTAGATTCAGCCAAGGTCGGATTTTTACTTATAGTCTGAGTCTATGGTAATTTTACATTGATACACATTTTAAAGTGTACGCAAAAATGATTTCACTTGAAAAGATTCAATAATTTTATGTTCAAGAAGCCATAATTGCTAACTATTCACTTTTTTAAATAAGACATTTGAAGAAAATTCGTAGGAATAATGTTTATGAAAAGATAATGTCCGAAACCAGAATGTTGTAAAATGTTATTTTATTTAATTCATGTAATTTCCTTTTTACTCAAATAGAGTATTCATCAATTTCTTAGCTCTGTTTTTTAGTTAATCTATATCAATCAAAAGTATAATAAATATAAAATGAATATGAATACTGTGAGTGGTGGAATTTCCAAGGATGATTGAGATATAAACAAAGCCAATATACAGTTCAAAATCATCGTTAAATTCTAAAAGAGCATAGACAATAATTTTGCCAAAATAACCATCAGCTCCGAAACCATCTTCAATGCTCGCGTAGCTTTGAAACTACGATGTACGATCGGCGAGCGCGCCAAGAGCCTCGCATCACCCACACGCGAAGCCGGCCGCCTGTAGGTATCGGCTGGCATATCGAGCGTATACACCGTTGTGAACTCTACCCGCAGCCTCGCAGGCGACTTGCCGCGCTCTCCCGTGGCGTCCGTTGCAAGTACCGTCCCCGGCAAAAGCAGGCCGAAAGTGAGGTTATGTCGGGGCTCGCGAAAAATCATAACTCTTCGCCGGCGCCTTGAATCGACGAAGTAAGCACGGAAAGTCCTTCCAGAATATCGCGATCTACAAGTTTCTCATGACGCGCCAGGCCCGATACCAGCTCCTTCGTCGGCCAGTTTTCCCACAGCCGAATCGCCTGGCGTGAATTTTCGCCCGCGACTGTACCGACAACGCGCACGCAGGAGCTAGGAGCGAGAGCACAGGCCGAGTCTCTCGCGCGGGCGTCGCTCGTCGCCGGCACAGCGGCCCTGCCGAGCGAAATTCTCGTCGCCAATTTCCGGGCGAATATCTCGCCACCCGCGCGTCCTAGCGACATTTCGCGTACACAAAGTCCGGCCAACTTTTTTTTCTCTACAAGTTTCTCAGCACGCCCCACGCCCAATTCCGCTCCGTTTGCCCGCTGTTGGCGAATTGTCGACGGGCGAAAATCCGGTCCCCCTCATGGCTCACTCCGCACGCGCTCCTATATATACACGTATATGCATATATAGATATGTATGTGCGGATGTTCGTACATACATACATACGCGTGCCTCGAGATTTTCGTTCGATGCAGAATGAAAATCATGTTCTTATGCGAGACGATATGCGACAGGGGTATATTTTTAGCATAGCCGAGGCGGTATGATGGATTTTTTTCGTTGTTGTTTTTCTGCTCTCGCGCGCTCTGTGTGTTGTACTTCGCCTGAGAGAGAGAGCGACGAGATATAGAGGAAGAGAGACTAGTTATAATAGCCGCGGCCGAATGCTCGTTTACATGCTCTCCTCGTACTCTTTGGAGCACGGCGATTTGCCTGACGACGTTGCTTTTTTAATCCATAATATACCCCGCACCCACTACTATGCGCTATGTGACTCTATTTTTACGCCTTGCACGGGCAATTTTTTTTTTTCTATTAAGTATATATCGCCATTTCGCGAGAGTGAAAGAAAAAAAAGTGTGATAACAAGGCGCCTCATGAATAAATTATCACCGGGTGACGCAGCCTGCGAAAAATTAGGAAAAAATTCTGGAAGACAGTCGGATAGTCTTACTACGCCGCTGTAAATTATCTCATCGATCGCCTGTGTATTTCCAGAGCAAATCGAGCCCAAAGCTTTCGTCGCAGCCGCTGCCGCGCGCGCGCGCACGTAGTTTTCGCATCGGCCAAGACACACGGGCATATATAGCGTATATAGCGAGTGAGCGCCTCGACCCACAGACACAGACACACACATATTCGTATACATAAGCGCAGGGATAGAGGCGCGCGCGCGCGCTCACACCAGAGCTGCCCGATCAGATGGTTATTCGTCGTATAGACGCGTCAGCGGGCTGTGTACAGTCGCGGCTGCAAGTAAGCGGCCCGTTTCGCGCTCCATGAGCGGCTGAAAAATTCGATATCTCGGGAACGGGGCGTTGAATCGCCAAGCTGACTGCACAAAGTCGTGGCAGATTTTTCCGATCTGCAAGTTTCTTTAGACGCCCCATTCGCAATTTTCGACCATTTGCCTTCTACTCGGAGAGCCGTGAATTCGATGGGGATAAAGTTTTGTCGCGGACGATACAGCGCGCGCATCGGCGCCCGTCGAGTGTACGTGCACTTGGAGGCCGGATTTCTCGCTAAAATCCCATGTATATTTGCGAGACTAAATGGGCGGGTCGGTGGGGGATATTTTTCCGATCATTTCGGCAGATCTGTTTTTCTCTAATTCGGCGTATTTCACGAATTATTCGCGATAGCAGGGGGCGACTCGGCGCGGCTGTGGCGCCGCACGCGTTTCCACGGCGAGGCATGGCGGTGCGCAGCTCGACGCCCGCACGTGTACGCCTCATGCAGCCGACATTACAATCGAAGCTGCAAATTGCCAGTGCACACGGTCGATCACATTGTTAACGAACTACTTGCTCGAGCTTGTCTCCTCGTGATTAATGACTTTTGCCAGGTTCTGGCGCTCGTTGGTGATCGTAAATTCGGGTGTTCCCTCCCTTTGTCATGCGAGCGAAGCGCTTCCGGTCTGGAGAAGCGTTTTATTTCTGAAAAGTTGCTCGAAACGCCCTGATTTCGTGCTCTCGGTGCTTCGGTGGTGAATCGATAATTTTTTCGATGGTTTTTCGCAGGCGCTGATTAGAAGCCTCGAAGTGTCTTTGTTAGGAGAAAGTGGCTCATTTCGTCTCTCGATTGACTCGGATTATCGATATGTTTTCGAATTCCGGATTTGCAGTCGCGCGGCGCCACTCGCACGGATTTTCAAAGTGCCGCGAGAGCGGCAAAGCCCAATTAAACATTACGATCGAAGATGCTATCAGATTTATATTGTGATAGCAGTTCGTGGTTTATTTAACTACCAATTTTATAAAATTTATTTAAAAAATATAGCAGCAGATAAATAGATAATTATAAGTTATTTTTTCTTAAATTACGCATCAAACATTATTTAACTGTATTGATTAATGAAGCCATGCTCTGACAATAATTGCACGCACTGAGAAGAATATTTTTATTTCACTTTTTTTATTAGAACTTTATGATATTTTAATAATGGGAAAAAAAGAGAAATTAATAATTTGAAAAAAGAGAAGTTTTGAAAACTTCCTTGAAACCGTAGAATACGAACAGTTTTTTTCTCTTCATTAAACATTTTGTTTATTTATATATCTATTATAAAAGATATATTACCATCTATTATTATAATTCATAAGAAGTTTCAATACAAATTAAATAATACTTTTTACTGCGACAATTTCGAAAACAAAGTTTCATTCTATTTATTTAAAAGAATGTTCAACGCTGAAATATCAACAAACTTAAGAATTTCGCTTTTGCTTACAGAAAATGACAAAAAGCGCAGGAGTTCAGTGACAGCCACAGTATACTTTTAGCGCCACTTGTCTACAGCATTCAAACTCCATTAACACCTGAACCCACGCGTGGTCAAACATGAATCCTGCTTACCGACCCTCGCGTTCACCTGCCTTACCCTACGAGTCGTTATTTACCATTCTCTCTCCAGTATATCCGCAGAATTAGCTGCCAATAACGTACGCTCGCCGTTCTGAAGATGTCGCCACCTGCTTTTATATTCAGCGGCGCACAATGCTGATAGCAGAGAGCCCTAAACGCCGGCCGGTGGGGCGCGCGCGGGCGCGAACTTCTAGCTATCCGGCACTTATTATTGCTATTTCGTCGCACCATGACCTCCTTTTACATTGCGCTTGCGATCGCGCGCTATGCACTATACATGTATATACTAACCGTCCGCGAAAACATCGGTCCGAGCCGCGTGCGTGCAGCAGCGCCGAAATCGACAATTTTTCCTCGCTGGGAGAAACAACGTTTATTATTTGCGCATGCACGTAGTGTATATACGCGCAGGTAAAAGAGAAATAGGGAGGGAGAAAGAGCGAAGCCCTGGGTAACGACGATAACGAGAGATGACTGGTTTACGATGATCCCCGGGTATGCCGACGTTTTTCGTTGGGATGGGGCCGAGTGATCGACGTCGCGCGATGTATATGCGCGCTCCTTTTTGCGCAAGACGCTCGCGCGCGGATATAAGTAGAACGTTTGGATATATCCTCGAAAAAATTCAGAGCTATAAATTTCAAGTCAAAGTGATTTAGGGTGGAGAATATAAAGATGACACGTTGGGTCGAATACTTTTTTTTGTTTTTGTTTTTGAAAATTCTCTTTGGAAAATATGTTTAAATAATGGTCCGGTGTATTTTGACAGTGCAGATGGGAAATTTTCAAAGTTACTATAATACAATATAATACGCATTAAAAAATAAATGGAATAAGTTATTCTAGATTATAGTACTAAAATTATACTAAAGTACAAAGTATTGCGAAGTATATAAGTACAACTCCGATGAGTATCGCTACACTACAATTTTACAGGAACACAGCTAATGTATAAGATTACTCTAACATTAATTGCACGTAATCATATAAATATTTGAACTCTCGTTAAACAACTAACCTACCGTGCAAGGTCGTTCGTTCATACAACTTCTCCATGCTTTATTGAATTATATCTATTTAATTTGTCCATCCACAAAAACTAATTTTTCATATATATATATATATATCAATTCCAATACTATCCGAATCACACAAACGGTCACGTTTATATATGTAAGTATACTTGAAAAAATCTGCATATTAAATAAAGCGAACTTATCTCGCGCGCACGTAAGACCGAACTTTTATCGAAAAAGGTTGCCCCGCGCGCTCGCTCTCGGGGGCGGGTGTCTCGCGTGCATCGTTAATTCCACGAGCAGCGCGTATATATATATGCCGTCAGCCAGAGCGGCGTACTTATATACGTGTGTCTCTGCGCGCGTGTGTGTATAATACAGCACGCAGTAGATAGACGTGGAAGGCGCGCCGCCTCGTCGTTCCCGGGCGAGCGAGCGCATCGTGTCTTTTCGACATTGTATTAGCGGCGCGTCGTCGCGCATTCAGTCCCCCGTCACGTGTACGTGTCAAAATCAATATTTGGCGTCACTGGGTTATGATAACGTCGCCGCGACTCCGCGTCTCCCTCCCTCCCTCTCTCCTCGCTTGCCTATATAACATCATGTACAGGTTCGAATGCACGTTGCACATAGCGCTGAGAGGCAGAGGCGCGACGAGTCGGTTTCGACGAATATAATTTCTTTCGCGGCGGCTCTGGCAAGCGAGGTATTAAATATTATGCGCTGGGTTTATCGCCAGACGAGCGTGTGCAGTGCAAAGTGCGAGTTACCTATATAGCGGGCCATATTCTTATAAATTTAATAGAAAGTCAATTGTGCATCTTATTCCGGGTGGTTTTTATTGTCTTTTTATGTCAACAATGCCTTTTCAATTATCATTAAATATATATGATGGAATTACTGATTGACAGCCAAAATATATAAGTATTAATTGACCGTACGTACAACCGCACTAAATATTATATACATAAACTTCTAACTATCGTTGAGGTTGACTAAAATCACGGTACAAGAGTATACGCTGGTAGCTGAGGGTTCCCCCGCTAATTTTGGAAAGTGGGTGTACCTAATTAAAACTAAATGAGATTTTCGTGTGCTTTTAGCTCATTAGCAAAAATCTTCGTGTGTTGGACTGGCTGAAATTTAAAAAAATTTGAAAAAGTAGCGTGTACTTAACCCAGAAAGATAAAAATCGGGTAAATTTATGAAGGAGGTAAAAAAGTGAAAACCGCCGCGATAAAAATTAACATTCCTTAAAATTTATCTTTTCAGGTCATAAATTTATATAGTATTACACGCTTTATACAAATTGTCCGTCATTATAAATTTAAAACGCGTTATTTCGAATTTTTCATTTCAGATGTGTGATACGTAATTGAATCGTCTCATTAGGGCCAATTGAATAACTACAATATTATTCGGCTTTACGAAGTAGTTACAGAAAGAGAAGAAAATTTCATAGTTGAAAAGATCAAGAAGTATAAATTTTCCACGTCTTTTTCCACGACTCGTTTCTTCTACTTCGCTTCTCAAACGTTTTAAGCAGAGCCGCCCCAAGATAAACACGTTTGCCGCCGACTTACAAGATTTACAGCCTTTATTATTTTTCGTCCACTAACGAAAGCTGCCGCTCCGTTTATTCCTCCGATGTATATACCTATACCAGATCGACCGAAGCCAAAGGAGCTTTTGTCCGATCTCCCTTTTCCTCTCTCTTCTCTTTCCTTTCTCGACTTTTCTCTGCCACTTTCGGACAGAGAGCGGAATTCTCGAGCGGCCCTCGGGGGCTCCTGTTGCTGCTGCTGCTGCTCGCGTTGCAGCCATTGAGAGGAATAACTTAGTCATCCGAGCAAAACAAGCGAGGATTCGTTATGGCTGGATTCGCGATCCTTGCCAAAAAGGTCAACGTCGTAATGCGAGTTTTTGTTATGTGGTATATCTGATCGACCGCTTGAACGGATACTTTTTCAAGCAAAGCATTTGATTGTTATTGCATTAAGAAAAAAAAGATACTTTTGTTGATCTTGACATATTTTATAACATCTAGGTCGAGATAATTTGGAAAAGTGGAAGGTTGGAAGGTTTGAGGAATTTTATTCTTTATAAGTTAAGAACTACAGGCTATAGAGATTGTAAACATACAAAAAAAGGCTTTCTGACTAATGATGAATTTATATTTATTTAAATGTAACGGGTAACAATACGACTCATGAACTTCACATCGTTGTCCATTGCAGCGAAATTTTCAGAAAATACTGCGATTGGCGATTTATACTTTGTATTGCTGGTCAGATTATATTGATGACTTATTAACTTATTATAATATATATTATCTACATACCTACGCGTACAAAGCTTATTATGTATAGAATATTCAATTTTACTTGGCATATTTTTAGCCCCTTAACCGTAGTCTTATTCTAATTATTTTAATGTAGCATGGGACTATAAGAAGAAGGCTAACTAGAAGACTAACTAGACGAAAAACTAGAAATAAGGTAACATAATTAACACCATACAAACGGTGTATCGTTGGGTGGGAAGAAAACGGTTCTATCTCGGCGAAGCGCGTAAAAAGGTTCTATCTCAGCTGAGCGCGTAAGAAGGTTCCATCTCGTGCGATTCTATTTTTCATCGACGTTATTACGTTAAGAGTCGCTGCGGAATTTCAATAAATCTCTTAATGATTTCTTTTGTGGTATATAAATACCTAATCTAATACAATACCAATGTGTTAGCAATCTAGATAATAAGCAGCAAGGCGTTCATAACGTCGTAATAATAACTTCGATAATAATAACCTTCTTCTTACGCGCTCAGCTGAAATAGAACCTTTTTCTTTCCACCCGACGATATGCTAACCGATAAAATACACATGTTTTTATAAAGCCTTTAAAGGCATCTTTTTGGATAAAAAAATTTTTCGAATTTTTGCCAGTTTTACTCTCCACTTTATTCTTCCTAAACTAGCAGCCAAATAAAATATAAATAAAATAAAAATCAACCAAATTATATGAATTTGAGGGAAATGCTAATTTCGTCCTGTAAAACGCGCAGTAATATGATTATAAACACACGCGGCGTATATCTAAACTCATAGTTATACATACCATGTGTTCCGATTCTCGTGGTATTCCGCAGCGGCTGCTCTAAAAAATTCATCCCCAATCTGAAACTGAAATTTATTAGCACGCAACCTACCGCTGCGCAAGAAAAATCATTCATCTCTCTCTCTGTTTCTCTCGCGTGTACTTATACGCGTGCGTCGCTGGCGCTCTGACTCTTTCGCATGCGCTTATATAGCCCCCGTCCCCCATGTAAAATTCTAATCTCGCCGCATGAATATTAACAAAATTTAAGCGTGTCAAAGCTAGAATAGCGTTCCACGCGCGAGTCATATTGACCTACATGCGAGCCGAGCGAGCGCGCGGAAAATTCGTTCGATGCACCGCGCTGCACATGCACACACATTCGCAAAAAGAAAAAGGAACGAGGAAGAAGGAGAGAGAGAGAGAGAGAGAGAGAAACACGGACGCGCGCATAAATATACATCCAGTTTATCGATTGCTGAATAAACTCTGCGCGCGTGTCATCAGCGCGCGGGGGAACTCGTATAACGTTTTAAATACTACTTCGGTTCGGGCAGGGCGCGGGGACGCACATTTTTTTCCGCCAGCGAGCTGCGCGCAGAAACTTTTACGGCGGCGAATAAAAGTTTGCCTCGGGCAATTAAAAACGTTTAATGTCATGTTTTATTCATCTGCGGCGCGGTTAGTTACCGGCCGATCGTTCATTTACCAAATGCGCGCCCGCGCGGCTTCGATGTCATCTGTCGCTCTTAACAAATGGCCCGCTGAATGGCCGGCAATGAATTTCTTCGAATTCTTCATAAAAAGTAACACGATCACCGTTGTTTGTGTATATATATATGTCTATACGTGATTATAAATTTTTCCTGCGGTCTTGCTTGGAAAAATGCAAATGTTTTGATGTATCATTAACTGGCCGGCATCTTTATTGCTGTTATGCAACTGTTTTTTTTTTTATAAAATGTTGATGGATCTTATCGGTGGGAGTGGAATAAATTTTTAAACATGTATATAGAAATTTAGAAGGGAAATATTCACTGTTTTCTTGCTTTCGAGTCTCGGTATAGATGTTGGGACGACATAAGGGATGATGAGTGATCGAGACTATAGGCGCCTATACCTACTCATTTCAAAAAGTGAAAATAGTTTATTTTCATTGAATTGAGCATGCTTTTATTATGAAACGCTGTATGTAATGTTTTATCGACGCTTCTTGTTTAAAATAAAGCATTAGGGTTCCGATTACCCAGCGTTATTGAGGAAGATGAATAATCTGTTAGCCCCTGAGCTTTAATTACGTAATTCTATTTCTACAATATATGATTTGTGGAATTTTGTCGGGACTTGATAAGGAGCTGGTAGTTACGAACCCTATACGAAATGCGTTTTGTTTTGAAATTAAATTTAGTATATTGCAAAAGTTCTTGCGAAAAGACTGCAGATTATAGTGTTCAATCTTCTCTATACATGTTCCCGTTACTGATATGCACAATAAGAGCATCATTAGATAGAAGATTGTCACGTGGGTTTAGAAGTACTTCGAACAATTAAAAAGTAACTTACCTTATATATTTCGTACAGTCGTATATGATTTATCCTTCCATATCTAAAAATAAAAATATGTTACAATTATTACACTCATTATAAGAAATTTAATTAAACTTATTTTCGACACGCCGGAAGTTCGCACTGGAACGCGTAACGCTGATTAAAGAAAGTACGGTGGAAAGGGGGGGAGCGTTCTAGCCTTAATATAACTAAAATTTCAGCTCGAATAGTTAAACTCCGCGTAATCAAGCAAAATGGTTAATTGTCCATGCCGTAGGAAGCCGAAAGGGGAGAGAGGAAGGGGAAAAAAAGGATAGCGAACGAACGTGCCAAGTGAACTTCGCGACTAAATCAAGCGTTCGAAACATAAAAGAAAACTCATTAATTCGAGCCTTGGGAGCATTCGCGGCCAGCCGATTGTCGCTTGAATTTTACGTCACACGGGCTCTCTCCCCCAACCCTTCCGCTGTTTCCTATTTTCCGGCCTGTCAATGCTTGCCTATTTTCTCTCTCACCACTCCGTTTTCTCTCATTATTCGCTTCTGCATGTTCTTTTCTTTGCTTTAATTCCCACTGTTATCTTGCCGTTCTTTTGGTTTCCTGCTTCAGACTTGTTCCTGCGCTCTTTTCCCTTTGCATCTTGTATATTCTGATTTACGAATGAGTAAGAG
>JAPYZP010002102.1:0-19891 GCA_030522985.1 Torymus sinensis
AAATTAAATAATTATTAATATACATTTAGTTTGCCTTTTCAAATTATTTTAATTATACCTACTTGTGAAAAAAAGTTTATGCATTTATGTCTCTCTTGAAAATGTGTATCATCTTCCGATAGCGATACCGGACAACCTGGACATCTAAACGTCCATCGCGAAGTAACCTATTACAAATAAAATTTTATATCATTTTTTACTGATCAAAATTATTTCATAACTATTTTTTGGAATAGATAGGTACACGTGACAAGTAAATATATGAAACCCAGGCAATAATACATAGATATTCGTTTTACGCGTGCATTTAATAAATATCCATAGAAATATATATTTAAGAAAAGTATTTTAATAACAAAATAATGAAATTGAAAGTTGTGTGCAGTAATTATAATGTTCATATAATAAATATAAAGTGTAGAACATGTATCTGTATAGCTAATCCTCAGACCAATATTAGTACATGTGTTTTAAAATTAAAATTTATAATAATGTACAACCAAAATTGAGCTAGGTATATAATATTTTTGAGTTTAATTAAATTTGTATTAGTCTAATTAAATTGTCGTTGTAATTATTTCGTTTTATTGTTATTATTATATTTGGGAATTTATATATGAATTATGTCAGGCTGTCTTTTAAATAAAAATGTTAGTACCTTTACTGGTGGTTTTCGCGTTATGTGTGATACTAAGAAGTTCATTGCAATATCCTCACAGTTCATATATTCATCGACCTTATCTCTTATTGCTTGTGGTAGCCAATGAGTATACAGATATGTGTAATGTTTGTGAATGAAAGCTGCACCCGTCAATACCATTGACAATTCACAGGAGTAATTAGAATTATAGTTCCATGTATTGTGATTATTTTGATCCCAAGCATGAAAACGTCCTGGAAAACCTACAACTCTGTCTCGGTGTTCTCTCCACACCCTAAAATTGAGAAACACTCATTCATATTCAGGTAATGACTAATTTATATAAATAAGTTTGTAATTTATGTACATATAACTCTAAATACAAACGTTATTTTCGTGCAGTAATTACTTTTAATGATTTAATTTAATAATTTAAATTTAAGGTGAATTTTTACATCAAAATACTTACCTAAAACCAAACATTATTTCGTCATGCCTCAAATGGGCATCATCATCGACAGATAGAACTGCCTCTGTTTCAATGGCATCAAATGGTAAAAATCTATTATTCAAGCTATTTCTTTTTGCTTTCACAACCTTATCAAAATTACAACTGTTTAATAAATGATATTTTATAATTTAGTATATAAACAGAGAATTATTTACTTACATGTATAGGAACTCCAATGTCAGGCCATCTCAAATCTTCCAAAGGTGGTTTTGGACTATTCCAAACAACAATAACTTTGTTTAAATATGGTAAACCATAAAGACGAGCTAATGAATTGATCAAAACTTGTTCTCTTTCATATGTAAGCATGACAATAGTAAATTGTTCTCGTTGATGATTTCCACCCAAGGCTTCACTAAATTCTTTTCCTGCACCTCCAGCACCTTTGCCTATAGGTCGGAATCCAACTTCTGATCCTGTATCACATAAAATTGAAGTCAAGATATAGATAAAGTCAAATATAAATAAGGTTTAAATTAAACAGAAAGTTTACTATTTACCAATGAATTTAGCATCACTTGGTAAAACTGTGTCAAAGGGTAATTGAGGATATAAATTGAACGGATCAATCCAATCATTCCACATTTCGTAGCCTTGTATTAGAATAATGGTATAATTTCTTTTGTAAGCAGGAGATGGATATGGTGGTTCTAATGGTCCTAGACTCTCCTCAGCCTCTGATTCCGCAATAATAGTAGCTGACCTTAAAGGCTAAAATTGTTTAAATACTTATTTTAATGATTAAACAAATATATTAAAATACAGATAAATAAAAATGATAACAAACCACAAAAGATGAATTAAAAACGCTTGGACTAGGAGCTTGAAGTGCTGGTAAAGGAGGTATACCTAATCTATCTCTGAGGATAGCAATAATTGTATCAACAACACTTTGTGCTGTACCAAAATATCTTTCCCATAACAGCCTTCCTTGTCTTCTCATGGCTAATAAATCATTATCAGGAACAGCTCTTAACAAAAAATGCATTTCTGTTACTCTAGCCTGCAAGAAAAAAAATAAAACTGAGTAAATATAAAAAGGGACACTGTTGGAGAGTTTCTTGGTTATATGGATGATATGATTATTGGAGTTAAGGCTGTTTCAACAGGCTAAAACTGGGATGCGTGATAATTCGGCTGTATGGTTTTTTTAACAGCATTATCACTAAAAATATTCAGCATTGACTATTTTAGCGTAACTGTAGGGATTGTTTTCTATAAAAGCAACTTTGATTTATTAAAAAATATAGTCTGACCTATGGAAAATCCAACGAAAAAATGTATGGGAGGCACTCACTCTAAAGTGGTATGTGGTAATAACAATAAAAAATAAATAAAAAATAAAAAAAGCTCAGTAAACATTTATTTTTGATGATTAATTTTTTTAAATAAATATTGATCAAAGAAACTTTTTAATTTTTTACTCTTATAGGAAATTAAAAATTAAGAAAAAATTCATATTTACTTTTGGTAAGAAAATGGCTGCTCTTCGCCAAGCAATAACTTCTTTATAGCTTAAAGATACTCTGTCACCTCCCAAAATGACTGGTATGGCACCTGATCTTAATGCTTCATAAAGTCTTGCTTGCATTAAGGCAGTAGATAGGAAGCTCACATTACTGGGAGCTAGAATTAATGCAAATGTGGACTCTTTCAAAATAGCTTTCCTTGATGATTCTGTACCGCACAAGGACCAGTCCAAGACAATACTATTTTTTTCTTCTTCAGATGCTGGAATACATTCAAATTGTATAAAAAATTTATCTGATGTTGCTCCATTACTCATATCTTTTAAATGTTGAATAATAAAATTATCTAAATTATTTTCTTCTAGAGCTATTTTTTCAATATCTAGTTCTGCATCATCTATTGCTTGATGAGTTGGTGATGTTGATTTAAGTGCTCTCATTTCTCCTGCAATATTGTCATAAATGATTAATAATTTTATTATAAATTTTAAAACTTTGATAATTTAATAAATGTTTAATTTATTTACTTATTTATTTTTTAATCAAAATATTTTTTCAAGCCTTACCTTGAAATGATAGTAAAAATTTTCTCCTTGCAGGTAACATATGTGCACATTCTGTCCAAACATCACCACCAGGGGGACCCAATATTGGTGGCACTATTAAGTCAAAGCCTTCACGAAAACGGTCTCTAAAAAAAGTTGACTGAACAATTATGGCCCGGCCAGTATCCACTCCATCTAGCAAGTTTCCTGAATCAGCTGATAAGTCTCTACGTGCTAAATTGAGTAATACATGATTTCTACCATCACCTCCCCAGTATGGGAGGGAATGCAATTTTTTAACATCTAATGGATTCGTAGACTCTGAATTTTTTTGGGACGAAGTTAATGCTTCTCCAATAAGAACAATATATATGCAAGCTTCTGCTGGATCAAAAGTCAAATGTGCATTGTAGCCTGGAAAATTAAAAATGGAATTCTAGTAAAAATGAATATGAAACTTTCCTCAAATTTTAATGAGTTTTTCAAACTAAATATATTTTGTTTAAAAATAAATATGGATGATATACCTAAAGTATGCTTAATGTATGTTTTTAAAAATCCATCAATATCCCAGCCAGAGTTCACAACGGAGAATTCTTCTGGGTTGTAAAGATAAACAGGAAAACCACTTGTCATTGCACAGCGGCTATGATCAAAGCAATTGAACATCCTACAAGATCGCGAATTTGAATTTAATAGAAGAACTTCTGGTGTAGAATCACTTAAAATTCTCTTTGGTGGTGCTAATTCTGGAGTGTTATGTTCAACAGCTTCTCTTTGAGCTGCTTGGGCTTGTATCACACTAATTTTTAATCTATCCAGATCCATTTGTTGATGCAGCAACTCTTGCTTCAGTTCATCAATCTGTTGTGTTAGACTACTAACGTCTGCATGAAGTCTTCTACGTTTTGCCTCAAGATCTCTCAGTTCATTGCTAACAGATTGCTTTATTCGCAGCATTTCCTCTATGCGAAGTTTCAAATCAGCCGCCCTCATCGAGGTAAAGTCGTGAAAACCTTCTAATTTGGAACGAGTTTGATGAATGTCCAAGTTTGATAAATCGGTCTCTACCTAAAATCAATAATAATAAATCTTAATACAAAGATTGAATTTAGCAAAACAAATATAAATTTATTTGTAAATGTTATATATTCACATATAAAAACAAAATTTTACACAGTAAAACATTTTGCACTACAAAATCAAGTCCATAGGTTATACATAAATAAAATAAATAATGACCAATGTTTTAAAGATAAAAAAAATGGTATAAAGTAGAAGGCATATAGAAAAGCAAGTTTTACCTTTGATAAGTAGTAATGTGTGAAGAGTGGTATTATACAAAGCAGTACCAAGACTACAATAATGATCTTGGGCAGTTTGATCCGAGTCAGCCAGTGGAAAATGCCTCGGCCAGCAAATCCCATTTGGTGGTACGAGATGCCAGCCTCGAGGCTGTTTGTCGTCATTATGGAGCAACAACATTTACCGCTCTTCTATTTTTTCTTGTCTTCACTGGTTTCTCTAACTGACGACAAAGAAATGCGCTGATAATACGTAAAATGAATCTTGCTTATGCTACGTGCACAAAAAGCACGAGGTGAGGATCACCATCGCAGTAAATGCGAACGATGATCTAGACATTAGACACAGGGTAGATCTTCGTAAAAATGAAGAGCGGCCAGGTAGAAAAAGCCGAGGCACTTACACTACTCAGTACATATTTGTAAGCAGATGCGTACACACATTTTCATGATACTTTGTAAAATGACTGCTTAAATTGTCATGTTCACCTATTCAGTGATATTCACAACAACTATAAACTTTAATTTCTGTACCTATAACACAAAAAGCAGATATTAAGTACCGAGCTTACATATAACATTTGCGGCGCTCTTGAAACTTCAACGAACTCATGATAATGTGTGTGTGTATATATATATATATATACCTATAGAGTTCATCGCCGCGCCGCGCTGAGAAAATGCAAGTATATATATTTTATTATACTTAGTACTTATATCGTCGTATATACTCGTAACATGTACATTACCAATTTCGCTGTTTGCTCCAGGGGATCATGACATTCATGACTGCATGAATGAAACGACTGCAGCGCATGTGGGGTATCGTAAAAGCTAGTACTTAGGTATGCCAATCATATATTTAGAGCATAGAACGATTTTTTAAAGAGGATTTGCATAAATTAATTTTAATTTTGAAAAATATTAAACATTCAAGCTTATCTACTTAATATTTAAAATTTTAATAAGCCCTCTGGACAATTTGAGAAATTTCTAACATTTTTTACAAGTTGATTTTTACCATACCCTGGCCGAAAGTACCATTTTCGCTCCCGTCTCAAAAACGCGAAAGTGGTATTTTTGGCGGGTATGATGAAAAATAGTAAGTATACGCTCCATCACGGGAGTAAAATCAGAGCCACATCTCGTATTTGCTTATATATAGGTACCCTCGCCTTCGGCTCCGGTGGCAAATAGCAATTTACATCTATACCATACCCTACCACACAAATAGTCCGGATGTTCCAGTCCGTTCCCCCTCATACCAAGTTACCGACTGAGTAAAAAGGAATACCAGAGCCAATCGCGCCTGGTGGTGTGTGGAGGCATTTGTGAAGACCCTTACGTGATTAACTACGTGATTTTATTACGTGAAAATTTTTTGATAAAATTACGTGATTTTTAATGTTTATATAATTTTTTACCTCAAGTGAAAATCACGTAATTACGCAAACGTCACGTAATTTTCGTACGAAACCATTAAAAATATTTTACGTGATTTTTCAAAAATCACGTATCATATTGAAACAAAATATTACGTGATTAATTATGTGATTTTGTTACGTGACAAAATCACGTAATTTGGTTACATAATTGTTTTCAATAGGGTTACAGAAAATTACCAACATTCACCGATTTTTCAAATTAATTTTTTTATATGTATTTTTTTCTAATATTCGAGCAGAGGTACATTCTTTGAAGTCAACAGATTGTGCGTGTGCTTCAATAATTTTGAAAATACGAAAGTTGATTGAGAAATTGGAAAAATCAAATACAGAAATCTGTAAATGAGTAAGACCTCCCCTTATGGGGGTTCCAGGGCTGTATCATTACCGACCGAGCAATTGACACAGTTTCAAGCTTATTAAAAATAAAATACGTAAAATCATAAAAAATCAAGACAACACTTCGCTGTGGTTTTTGAACGTTCTATCTGCAAGAACGTTCTATTGCAAAAACCACTTGATATTTCGATTTCAAACTTTTACTGGGCGATAGAACGGTCAAAACCGCAGAGGAGTGTTCTCTTGATTTTTGGTGATTTTACGTATTTTATTTTTAATAAGCTTAAAACTGTGTCAATTGCCGGTCGGTAATGGTAGGACTATGCCACCCCGTTATGCTATCTTAGAATATGATTATGTCTTGCTATTAATTGTTTACTTTTCAACAGATTTGTTGAAATTTAACCTGTGGTTAGATAATAAAAGTTTGTCCTTGTGCGTCAGTTCTCAGAATTTAAGGAAAAGCTATAATAATAATAAATATTTAATTAAAAACATTTTAATCGGTACAGCAGAGAACTCTGTCGGTATAAGGCAGATATCCTTATACTATTATATTATAGTACTTATATATTATAATAAGCTTGATTGTTGTATAATTATAATATACATATATTATAATATATACTTACTTGAACATTTACGATTTTTTAATTATATTAAATATTTATTTTAATGTAAAAAAAAAAAATCAAAAAAAAAAAAGAAAACGTCATCAAGTACAATGGTAATACTTACATCTTAATAAATCTAAATCCTAATAAGAAAATAAATAAGAAAGTAACTAAGTAAGTATAAGAAAGAAGTAAAGAGTGCGTATATATATATGACAGCTGCTCTGCGGGGTCAGCTCGCGACTCCCGCGAGTCAAACTGGTCAAACATCACAAACACAATAAGTATAGGTATAGGTATATACGGGGTATATTATATGGGTATATCTATAGATATAGGTACCTATACATTAGACATTACACACACACAGAAAGAGAAGCTGCACGCGCGCAGCGTACGGAGGAAAACACAACAAGAAAGAAGAGGCGAGAGCGAGAGATTGAGACGACGAAGCAGCGCGAGTTGCAGTTGCAGCTCGTGTAGCAGCAGTAGGCAGCCAGGCAGAGGCAGGCCAGATATCCGGTGATGTTTCCGTCATCTTCGTCGGCCTCGTCTGCCGACGAGGGCGAGGTTATCGGCACCGAAGCTGCTGAGGCGTCATCATCCTCGGCTGCCCGATCACGCAAAGCCAAGACACCTGACGAATCGTGGAGCAGATTCAAGGACTTATCTCCACCCAAATCTTGTCCCAAACCTAGACGCAAAGGTTAGGTCTTTCAGGCGTTTCGCTTTTTAATACACCTTTTTATTTTGATTGTTAACTATCTTGTAAAGTAAGTAAGTAGTAGGTATGTAACCATTTCATGTTTACATTGCTACCTTGAATTGTTAAACACCCACTTCTCAGCCGTTGCTAAAGGATTCTTTGATTTTTAACCCAAATGCTTTATTTATATGAACTGTTTTATTTATTTTTATTGATTCTCTTGAAGATTTTCAATATTTTGCTTCACATCTTTTAATAGTTCTTAAAAATAATACAATTATCAAAACACTATTTTACAATTATTATGCATTTCTATTTTCAGTTAAAAATGTACCACAAGGTGAAGGTATGGGTCTGAGGTTTAGTTTAAAGCAATTTTTGAAAATTAACAATCAAACTACGAATCAGCAGTATGCTGGAGCCAGACCAAAGGTATACGAACCACAGTCGAGAACTACTCCAGAACCTACTGAAAATCATGATACAGGAAAATACCCCAGAAATCCCACAGAATTACCAGATTTTGTACAAGATCACCTTGTAATAGAACAGTGCTATCTTGGTGATAATGCATCATCAAATATGACCAGTGTCGAAGTGGACAATTTACCTGATTTTGCTTTAAACAATGTTGAAAAAAGACACATTAGATATCTCAATGATCATTGGAAAAAAAATCCTGAAAATGCTACAGATCTTTCATTTGATCTCACTGATCATTTAGATAAAAATTCTACAATAAACCCTACAAACCCAAATTCTTTGGATCTACCAAAGCTGGATGTTATTGATGGGGAATCAGCAGATGTGCCTGAATCTTTAGGTAAATTGATGTTATCAGGTCAATCGTATTATGATGCCTACATATATCATAAGTAGTTACCAAATAGTATTTTTCATCACAAGTCTGTAAATGTGATTTCACAGACCAAGAAGTGTCGCTTGATCACAGGAGGGTGTGAAATCTTACGGCCAAGTGACAAACATTATTTAGATTACATCAAATTCGATTTTACAGACTGTTTATAGTAGGGGTGGGTTTAGTAGTTCGAAGATTTCTTCCAATGTTTTTGGTAAAAGTTGAATAAAATAGTGTAAATGGTAAAATGTATTAAAACCATCCACGTTTTCTAACAGTAATGTTAATTTAGTAAACTAATAAGATTTAAAGGCTCCGAAAACATTTATGAACTTCATGCAATCAAAATTGAACTTTTTTTCAAGTTTTTACTCGGAAAAAAACTCGTAAAAATACATGAGTCAAGGGTTATTGTTAAAAACTTTAAAATGAAATGAAAATTGTTATATTAGCTTTATATATGTACAAACATTACAATTTTATGTGCTTAAGAAATTGATTGACACTTACATGCATGTTGTAATGCAAAAATAAGTAATATTTTTAATTATCGAACAAGAAGAAATAAAAAAATATTGAACTATTTGGTTACATCCCTAGTTTTTAGGTAGTAAAATTCTATTTCTCGGACCGTCCGTAAAACTCGCTTTTACGGACTGTTTTTATTTTACTGATACGAATCCATGAAGTAGAATTTGACAACCAATAAAAACAATTCGTAAAATCGAATTTTATGTCGGTCAGAGTGCGCTGTGATCACATTCGGTCTCTGAAATCGTATTTTACAGCCTTGTGACGAAAAATACTATTTTAAATGTTGGAAAAATTTGTGATGAATGAAAATTCTTTTGGGTCACGTATTCATTTTGTATCTATATATACTTTATATAAAGAAATATTTTAATAGGTTTATTACTTTATCCATAGGTTTCCCATTTGATTTGCCAATACCCCGAAGTGCTGAATGTAATTCAAATTCTGATGCAACTACAAATCATTCATTACCAGAGGGGATTCCTAATACTACAAAACTATTACCAGACTTCTTAAGTGATGCACCAATTCGTTCTCGAGGAACTCCATTATCCGATAGACCTGACTGCTCTAATTCAAGTGATTCTATGAATCATTGGGTATAAACTTTTTGTTACATCATCTTTATGTTGTTTTTTCATAACACAACTTAATGTTTTTTGTATTTTTAGTTGAATATGGAAAATCAAAGATTACAAAATGAGCTGCAATTAGCTAGGAGACAAGCATCTGAACGTGCACTTCGGTATTTTTTCAATATTTGTTGTCTTATAATTTACTGTAACAAAGTTATAAATAATATTTTTAACTGTAGGATACAGGCTTTAGAATCTGAACTCTCATCAAGAAGACAATTAGACCATTCAGAAAATGCTGATTTGGAGAAAGCTATGGAACAAGTGGAAGATAATTTAAAGCGCAGTACTGTAAGTTAGAGTATGAGCATATTTTGAAAACAGTAGCAATTGATAATATTTCTATTTTAGAAAAGAGCAATCAATGCAGAAAGTACAGTAGCATCTTTAAAAAAAGAAATAGATTGTTTATCTGTAAGTACAATTTTATTTTTATTTAATTGAATATTTAAACTTTGTACATGCAAATAAATATTTTTTAAAATATCAAACTTATAGATTGAAATTATGATGCTACGTACGGAAAATAGAGAACTCAGAGCAGCAGTAGGCGTTGAAAGTAATGGTTGTAGAAATGCTAATCCAGACCGAAGGATACGAAAATTGGCAGATGATTTGAGGCTTGCTGCATCGACAGCAGAAGTTTCTCTTAGGTAATATTTGCATAAAAATAGGAATTGTGGATTACAACAATTGTATTATTATTTAAATTAAGTTAATTTTATTATAAATACAAATTAAACATTTACCTAAAGGTATAATTAAAAATAATAAAATTTTCTTTAATAATTTTTTAAAAATATAAACAATCAGTGAGTATTTATTTGTTTGCAGGCAGTTGATGTCAGGTGTAAATAATTTAAGAGTACTTGCATCAGCTCTTGAAAATGTGGATAAAATAGAAGACCGTACCAAAGACTTTTTACCAGATTTTGATGAGGATAACGCAGCTGGGCCAGCGTTATAAGATGGGCAATGTTTAGATATTTCTTTAATTAGTTTGTTCAAACTTTTTGTATCAAGATTCTACTTAAAGTTTGAACATCTTACAAAAGGAAATGTTATTTGATTTTCCTTTTCAGTGATGTTTTAAAGACACTCGATTCTGCTTGTCAATTTCTTGACGACTATACAAATAAACAACACGATACACGCGCGCGTAAACACACACACACACACACACATACAAATACGCGTTATTAAAAATAATAATGCAGAATATAATGAATGGAAATGATTGTTTTATAAATATAAAATGTACAGCTGTCTAATTGCATTTACATTTAAAATATGAAGAAAATTAATTTTATTTATTAACTTTTAATAAGCTTTTTTACTATTAAACTTATTCAATTAAATAAACTAATTACAATTGTTTTATTTCTTATTCTAAATCTTCAAAAATATGAAGTAAATCAGTCTGAGTTTCCATGTGGTTTGTTTGTGTTGTAAACCATGTATTTGAATCATTACAACCTGACAAACATTTTAAAGCTTTTGTCTGAGTTTCAGTAGAAACTGTTGATTCTTCCAAGTGGTTCCAAGCTGTTTGAGTCTGAATGTCTGACAATCCTAAATCAGATGGTAAAATCTCGTTACATGTCTGTGTGCAAGTGTTACTGTATATATGAAGCGGTTCCATTGTTTCTGTAAAATTTTCTGTTGTTTGTGTTTCATTATTTGAACTCAACTGATCTGCTTCAAATATTGATTGGCAATATGCCTTTTCTGTTTGAGTTTCTATACTACTAAATCTATCAGTGAAAGTTTTCTCTGTCAACATAGGATCAGATCTAGACATTCTATTGTATGTAGTATTTTGAATAGTATAATCATCAATATCACTGAATATATTTTTTTCTGGACTAGTTTGAGTACCTGAGGTACTTTTTTCTTCCCAAAGATCTTGTAAAATTATATCATGCTTCAAAGACAATGGACTGTTAGGCAGTAAATATTCAGAAGAAAGTGTTTCAACCAAGCTTATATCTTCTCTTATTATAGAGTTTTTATCTATTGAAATTTTTTTACGTTTTCCAAATTGATGAACTCTAATTACTCGAGGAATAGTATTAGCAGTTTGAGTCTCTGCTGATTTCTTAGATTGTTTTTCTTTCGAGGCATCATTTGTTTGAGTTTGTCTGCAAATTTGATTTTTAAAACTTTTATTTTTAGTGGTTGATTTTCTTTTAATTTTAATTTCATCTGTTTGAACAGCTACATTACATGTAGGCTTTGGTAAAATACGAATATTATTTGATACATTTACTAATTTGATATTTTTGTTCTTGATAACTGCAGTGGATGATGCAGATAACTTAATTTGTATATTTTTTTTTTTAATATTCCTGGAAAAGATATATTTTATATTATACCAATTTAACGTTAAAAACATGTTTTTAAATAATTTTTTTTTTAATTTATAAAAATCTATGGATTTCATTTGAAATTTAAACGATTTCTTTTTATTGTATCTTTATATTAGCAGAAAAAAAAAATAATAATTTGTTCAATTTAATGTTAGAAAAAAGAAATGAAAAAAAAATTTGTTTATTTTGTTTTACTAAAATATTCTCTGTGATGATTACAAAGGTAGATTTCTACCTTAGTGACACCTTAATTTTATTCTTTTTTGCATTTAAACAAAAATTTTACAGTAATATTAATGAATTTTATTATTAAATATGCTATCTTTTAAAATTATAATATTTCTGAAGGCTTAGTAATAATTATAAATAAAAAAAGAATTTATAAAAGTAATAATCTGCCATGTATATGTTTACTCATACTCAGAATACAAACCAATATCATTGTAAAAAAAAATGGATTTGTCAATCACTTAAAAAATGAAAACACGTTTTTAAAGTAAGATATAAATAGCAATATCAAGTTATTAATTTAATTGATATCTTACTTTTTGGATTTGTATTTTTCATCTACTGTATGTGAATTTCGTTTGGCATGTGTTAAAAGTGCCTCATAACTTATAAACACTTTTTGACATTCACATATGAAATCTGTTCCACATATACGAGTGTGAGCTTCCTTTGCAGCATTTGTTGAAAAACTCTTTGTACAACGTGTACAGGTATATGCTTTTTCTGCATGAACTTTCAAAAAATGCTGTAAGAAGATTTTTTTTTTAATCGAACAAATACAAAATGAACTTATAAATTATTTAATAAGTACTCACTTGTTTCACATATTTGTATAAAGTAAAGGACCTTTCTCTATTTGGTGCATAAATACAATTTTTGATAGGGCAATTATAACGAACATTTTCTTTATGATGTTTATTTAAACTAGTGCTTCCGTGTACTTTGGCATCGTGCATTCGATACCGAGATTCATTACTAAATTCCAAATTGCATTTTTTACATCTTACTTGGTTTATAATAACACTCAATTCATCAATAGGGGGACAAATAAATTTAACTGATTCATTATTTTCAATACTTGCAACGGACATCTGTGAAAAAAAACAGTCAAAATATATTGATAGTTTTGTCTAACTTTAATTATTATATGTGAAGAATGACAGTGAAAATATATGTCTATAGTTTTGTGTAACTTTTATTATTTTCTGTGAAAAAAAAAAGTAAAAATAATTATCAGTATCCTTAGTTTTGTATAACTTTCATTATTATCTGAGAAAAAAGATAGTCAAAATATATAGATAGTTTTGTCTAACTTTAACTTATTACTAATGTTTTAGTGAAAATAATAATGAAAATTTGTAAATTCATTTGGTAAACCATATAGCCTTTGAATATATATAAAATTATTATTAAGTTATCTGTCGCGTATTATCGTCTTGTTTTGACGTTTGATAAGTAGATAACCTATGATATACGGATATACCTCCAGGTCAGCGTTTTTCTTCTTTGTTAATTACCTGGTAAAACACTATACTTTGTGAAAATTATTGAAATAGCTTCTTGTTATTGTATGTTACGTTGTTTATATGCATTGAAATTGTTTTTACCATCAGCGGACAATCTGAGACAAGAAAATATAATACTTATATATAGTTTTTATAATAAAAAGTAGGTTAGAACTTCGAGCCTGTATGTACATAGTAAAGTATAATAATAAATATATGCTCGAAGGGGACTTGGGACTTGGCAGGCAAGCGAGCCAAACACCGCTCTGGTTATGGTTGGTTTGTAAACATTGGCCAATCAGCAACAAATTCTATAGGAAGCAAGTCGCTGCAGGTCGCAGCTCAGTGTTATGTGGACAATCCCGTAATCAATGAAACAAAAAAGGGTGCTGCTTGCTGTTTACCTATATATTCTTAAGTATACTATATATACAGTTATACACACACAGGGGCATTTATACGCAAATCGCAAGGCGCCTGTCGGCCTGTTGTTTATATGCAGATATGGTGGGGTTGGTGGGTGTCGGCAAAGGCAATTGGCATTGTCAATTTTTGTCATTAAGTATAGTCACATGCGCGATGCGCACCACGTCAGATATCACACACACGGCGCAGTACGATTGTACTTACCCAATATAAAATATTATAATATACCAATATAATATAAACTTATAAGCTTGTAACATTTGACCATCATATATCACTATACACGTATTACGTATTTCGTTTCGGTGTATTGTGTATATTAGTATATCTTAAATTCTAATATGATATACGATTCTATTAATATTTGAAAAATCTACTGTTATACAATTATAGGTTAGTCTTCCTATTTTTACGTTAATTTTGTACATTTCAACCAATTGATGTAATTTGTATTTTAGATATATTTAGGTAACGTCATTTATGAATTCCATTTTAAGATTTTGTCCTATTATAGAGTTGCAATTGTATTTTTTTAAACACTTGTTCATTATCTTAATTACTATTTGTTTTGAATATATATATACATACAAACATACATATACATACAAAATTTAATATATTTTATGAAACAGCTGAATTTAAAATGCATTTTTTGTATTTATATGAAAGAACTTACATGAATGAACACTTTCTAATATTCTCATTTTTATTTTATTTTTATTAAAAGTTTAGAAGTATTTTTATTTAAATAAGATAATTTGTTTTATATAATCCTTTCCAGGTATAAATATTAAATATGGCAGAAGGGGACGGTCAAAGTAAAAAAGAAGAACCTGATAGTAATGGCTGTATTGCAACAAGTGCACAACGAACAGAGTATTTTGCCAAATTAGAGAGATGGCTTTTAGAGGCATATGCATGGCAAACATTTACAGCTACTGTTCCCTATGTTCTTGCATCTAGTCAAATGTTGCATGGTGAATATTAAAATACTTTTTTAAGTTATTTTGCATAGAAATTTTTGTATTGACAAATGAATACATTCAGGTACTGCACCAATTTCAACTTCAAATATTGGAGCTACATTAGCAAATGCAAATATTAATGTAAATAGTGAAACTGGAAGTGATGGAGTACGTCAAAGGACAATAAACAATCATACAGATAATCAATTTCAAGTTCCTGGAGTGACAGGTAAAAAATCCAATTGGTAATAATTATGAAAAATATATAAATATTATATCATACATACAATATAAATAGGCAAAATATTAGAATATAAAACAAATATAATTTTAGGTATCACATATCGAATCCCTCCTATTTGGAAAAGATTTGTTGCAGAGTTTATAGATTCTATGTTGTTGTTTATACTGAAGTTATCTATAACATATATTATAGTAGATGTTTTTGATTTTATGTGAGTAATGTATTTTTTTAAATATTTATCATATTTTCTGATAAAATTGAATTATAAAATCTTTCAAAATAAATAAACTTTTTAGTGACATTGAACGCTACTACTTGGACATGTTGCAAACGAATTTAAGAATTGATTACAAAATGGCTTTGGAGTTAACTTCTGGAATTTTAATTTTAGAATTGATTCATAGGATATTTGTTTGTGTGTTTGAGGTATTAATTTTTCTTAATTAAAAATTAAATTATTAATTCATTAATAAAATTAATTAAACTTTTTGTGTTTGCTTTTGTAAAAAATTGTTTAATATCTGTGAAACACTAATTAAAATTTGGTTATAAAAAAGTTTACAGTATAGGGCTTTACTGTCCAATTAAAATAGTAAAAAGTAACTTTCTGTTTCACATAGGCATCATGGCTCCAACATGGAAGAAATGGTCGCATAGGTGGTGCAACTCCTGGAAAATCAATAATGCGTTTGAAGGTTGTACAGTGCCGAAATGCTACACCTGTAGGTCGTCCAGATGAAGAATTAGTATTGGTAGTTCCTGGGACTGATTTAGGTTTATTACCAGCCTTAGGAAGATCTGTACTAAAAAATTTAATTTTAGCATTTTTCTTTCCAATTTGTTTTGCTCTTTGTTTTTTCAGATTTAATCGCACAGGTTATGACTTGGTGTGCAATTCCATTGTTGTTGAAGATACTTACAGAAATGGAAATAATAATATAAATAATAATAATAACAATAATAATTTAAACAACAACAATATTCATCAGCATCAGCAGTAAAATATTTTTGCCAAAGATCCAATGGAACAATGTAAATAAATTTGTAACATAAAAATTATACCTATTAACGAAGATATGTGATGATAATTTGAGTTATTTAAAGTTGCTGAGATAAGATGTATGTACATATAAAAATATTTTTAATTAATACAAGTACATTTTTTTTCACATAATCTGTGTTTGCGTTTGTATTGATTTTGTAATTAAAATTAAAATTGATATATTAGAAATATTGCATTTTAATAATAACTCTACTGTGTTGAGAAGCTATGTTAAATAAATGATATTTTTATACGAAAATTAGTAATGTTAAGAAAAAATGATCTTTCATTTTTACATTCTTCTTGTAATACATAAAAACCTGCTGTTAATTCATTGCTGGTATTAGGCTTCCTAAAACTTAATTTATAGATTAATTTGAATGATAACACAGCCCCACAAAAAAAATGAAAATGTTCTGCGTGCATTAGATTGAACCATTATATCTCGGTGTATTTTGGACTCCTAAACACGGTTCCGAACACGATCAAAATTGACCCACTTCGTCTGAATTTTGAGATATCACAATTTTTTGTCTCTGAGACCTAAATGCATAAATTTTGAAAATTCACATATAACTCCTAAACTCTAATTTTTTATTTCTATTTTGAAATTCACGCATTTAGGTCTCGGAGACAAAAAATGATAGAGGAGTGATACAAAGTTGGTATTGAAAGGCACAATCAATGCTACATTATTTTATAGAAAATAAATAAATAACAAATTTTGTACGCCTATAATTTTTTAAGATATCTCAAAAATCTTATATACCTTAGATATCTCAAAATTCAGACGTGGTGGACCATTTTTGATCTTGGAATCGTGTCTAGGGGGCTAAAATACACCGAGATATGCTGGTCCAATCTAATGCAACCTTTTCTTTTTTTGTGGGGCTGTGTAATTATCATTCCATTAAATTTATTATTGATGACAAAAAGACATCGCACCCTTCTTTTGAATATTATTTTTTAATAAACATTTTCACAACTAAAATATAAAAAATTAAGTTTTTTATATTTATCACTATAAGTTAATTTTCTTTTTTGTATTATTTCTGATGTTTGTTTCATAACTGTCATTTCATTAATACTTCTGTTATGATATGAAATAGAACACAAACTTTTGTTCGAATTAGTACATAATTATGTTACAAGGGAGTAAAGTTGCAGATTATTGCCACGGGTGAGTGCATTGACCCGAGCAAGCGAAGCGAAGCGGGGGCATGATCATACGGAATTTTTGGGAATTTTTAAGAAAATCATCGATAATTTTTACACAATATGGTAAAATTATCTAAATTCGATCACATTAGCTTCGCTTTATATAAAAAAAAAAAAAAAAAAAATACGACGAAAAAGAGTACTCGTGTTAAAGTTGTTACTTCGGGTACTCAATCGATGTCAATTTAAAGAATTTTTTACAAATAACTTTTACGTATCGCATGATATAAGTGACAATATACATTGAAGCGAGAGGTCTTGAAATAACGAAAAAAATTTTTTTAGCGAAATTTAATTTCTTTTAATAGTATATATATTACACAACAAGGGAGGGAAAGAGTTGGACAGTTCGAGGCGAAGGCGAGGGTGGTAAACATGTGCTCTGGGGGTGGCACTCTTTATCCCCATGTTGATTATACGATTTTTCATCATACCCAGGCCGAAAATACTACATTCGGTTTCGGAGCCGGGAGCGAAAGTGGTACTTTCGGCCAGGGTATGGTGAAAAATTAATTACCGGCACCTAAAAGCAAATTCAACAACGAACAATAGATCTCTTCCGCTATTATCTGCATTTGGTAACAAATAGAAAGGTATGTAAGTACGTAGATGTCGAACAACACTTTCTTTTAGAGGGAATCCACATTGCGTGCAGCATGTGCTTCGTGTGCCATGCGATCTGTTCCGTGCTAGAATCCCCTTAAGGACGTTCTCCGAGAAAACGATTTTTCTTGTGATTTTTCTGAAATTTGCAGAAAACGTTTGACTTTTTGTCCTTAGTATGTATGTATACCTGCTTGAAAGCCCCACGTCCATGGCGCTATTCTGCCTTATACCGACAGAGTTCTGTCATACCGACCACAATGTTTTTAAATAAATATTAATTGTTATAAGCTTTTTCTTGAATTCTGAGAGTCGACGCGCAAAGGCAAACTTATTATCTAATTCCCGGTCAAGTTTCAGATAAATCTATTATTGGAAAATGAAGACGAAATTTGAAAAACCGCAAGATGTCGTTTTTGAGGCAGAGAATTCTGCCGGTATAAGGCATACCGTTGATCTCTATCTAAGTTCTATAAGTTTGTTTAAAAAATAAATTTTAATTTACTGTGTAAAAAAAGTTTTTTTGTCTTTTTTTTAACCGTAAGGCATACAACTAGAAATCAAGAGGAATAATATGGTATAATTTTCAATATAGCGAGCGATATTAATTTCAGAGACATAGTAACATAAAGAAAAACTCCATGTTATTTGTATATCTATATATAGTCACACTGTGCAAGTGCTATTTATTTAAATATCACATTGACACCTTTAATCTTACACCGACTTTTTTTTTTTATTTTTTGAGTAGTGCATAGAGACTCATGAAGGGTTTACAACATAAGTAATATTTTTAAATCACAATTTTTGCGATATTGATGAATTGGAGTAAGGGGTTATTTGACGTCTAGACAATTTATTAACACATGATACAGTGGAATAGACCTACTCTCTTTTCATAGTAAACGAATATTCTAAGCTCTGGCAGTAGGTCTATTCCACTTTATTCTGTGTTAAGGGGACAAGCTGGGGTTAAAGCTGAAAATTTAAAAATCATTAATTAAAATTGAAGGCAATATAATTATAGGCTACTTTCCTAAAAGTAGGCTATACAAATAACTAATTTATGCACCCATACCTACCAAATTTTCCTCTGAATAGCTGGAATATATCCAAAAGTGCTTCACCACATGATTCTGAAGAGAGTTTTGAACGGATATTTAAAAAATTCACAGATTTACAATACTTATATTTCTTATGGAATAAGCGGAGCAGATTTTGGAAAAAGTAACTATAGGAACTGAAATAAAAATTTATAATCCGTTCAAAACTCTCTTCAGAATCACGTATATGGTAAAGCAACTTTGGATATATATATATATAGGTACGACTCGTAGGATCATTCCAGCTATATGGGTGCATAAATTAGTTTCTTATTTGTATAGCTTATTTTTAGGAAATTAGCCTTCAATTATATATAATTATATTGGCTTCAATTTTCACGTTGAACCCCCGCTGGCCCCCTTAATCAATTTTGTAGACGTCGAACATCTTTTGTGCCCGTCACAAAGCGCACAGTAAAAGTAGGTACGCAATGTGGATTCCTTCTTAGGTATAAAGCACACTGCCCACGGGCCACGGCATGCAAGATGCAATGTGGAAGATCTCGTATAAGCGCGACAGTATCCCATTTAACAACCCTGGTACAATGCGCTTGCCAGTTATATATCCATAATATGTGCACATATAATACACGAAGTGCGATCCTATATTTTCCATGTTCCTCGCAACAGTTACAGGTGCGCGGTCTACATCGTGCATATGAACCACAGCAAAGCTATGCGTACGCAGGGATCGAGCCTGCACACATACAGGGGGGCTGCTCTACAGTGATACGTGAATACATAAAATCGTTTCGTGTATCGGCGTTATGATGCATAGCATTCGATTTATATCAGGACATAGGTAT
>JAPYZP010002103.1:0-14356 GCA_030522985.1 Torymus sinensis
AAATTAATTCCTTGTAATCTATATTGTATATTATTTCAGTAAGTTGTAGACATACCTAGAGTTAAAATTTTTTTTTCTAATTAATGAATAAATTTTGTAATAAGTTACACAGTATTTACATAACAATGATTTGTAATACAGAAATAACAAATTTGATGAATTAATTTTTTTTATTACAGCACTTACTATTGTACTTGGTTCTTTTTACCAGGATGAAATCAGTCTTGAGCCAAAAGATGTAGTTTCAATTCTTGCAACAGCAACACTTTTTCAGTTGCAGGGACAGATAGATCAATGCACTGAAATAATGGCTGAAACAACAAACATAAAAACTGTAGTTCCTTATTACAATGCAGCTGTTTCATATGGTGTGCCAAAGGTGAAAAATACTTGCAAAAGGTGGCTAGAAGTTAACTTAATGGGATATGGTCAACAACATCCTACATTCTTGAAAGAAATAAATCCAGATTTAATGGCAGAACTTGTTACCAGTCCTAATTTGGTAGTTATGCAAACAGAGTTTTGTATTTATATAATGTTAAGAACATGGTAGGTATCAGAGTTTTATTTTTTGTTTGTATCTCAACTGTTTGGTATTTCTAATATATTTTCTACATGATTATTATTTTTTTAGGCTATTTGTTCATGTTAAAGATAGTGAGGATGTACATATAGAAGAATTTTACAGAAATCATATATGGACTGAATCATTTCTTGATACAAAAGAGGGAAAGGAATTCTCCATACCATTCAAAGCGCTTCGAAAAAAACATCTCCTATCAAATTATGGAGATATTAAAATTTTAGAGAGCGATGATTTAATTCCTGAACATTGGCTATACCAATCATACAAAGAACAATGGCTACATATTTTAAGGATTGACTGTTGCAAAGACTCTGGGTAAATGAGTTTAATATATTAATTAAATCTTTGATTAATAATTGTTTAACTATTCATTTAAAGTTATATCTTTATGATTTCTTTGGTTTATCCCAGATTCCTGAAAAAAATTCCATCTGTCATTTCCCTCCTCTTAAAACAAGCGCTTAAATCTAGGTATTGGATTGTTTAAATAATATTACTATAAAAATATTCAATTTATTAAAACTTTTTTCTTTATTTTTGTTCTAGGCCTCGAAGTTTAGAAGAAGAAGATTTCGCAAGAGAATGTTTCCGATGTGGCAGGTGTGTGGAGTCTGCAGGAGTGCACGTATGGCGGTGGACTGCTTTTCATTTCGGTATTGATCTCATTGTTAATCTGGACACAACAACACTTAGGTTCAAAAGAAATAATTTAATTGACTCAGAACACATCAAAGCTAATCAAGAAAAACATCGCGTTATGTTAAAGTAAGTACTATACAGTAAATTCGAAAAAATTATTCAAAAAGTTTGGTAAATAAAACAATTCAATATTTTTAGGATCTGTCTCATATCATTAAATGAACAAAGACAAATCAAACACGTTCAAGATTCTGGACTAATAAGACTGTCATTGCGAAGAAATGAAGAGGTAAATTATAATATTGTCAAAAATAGTAACATTGTAAACAAATTATCTTTGTATTTTACTTTTTTTGTCAATCCATATTTTTAAAAATTTTCTATTTTTTTCTTATTGCAGAAACAAGTTATGTGTCTTGACAAAGAGTTGACATATCCTCTTCACATCTCAGTTAGCTTGCAAGTGGTTACCCCTGTTCAGCCTAAAATAGACGAAGAAAACACAAATTTAGTACTTGCGGACACCTAGTCGTCAAAGTTTGGTTCTCAATGTCAATTTGCCTCACGCGACGTCAAGATTGAGGCAAATACATCGTTTATTGCACACAACAAATCTTAATAATACTAGTCGAAAATCGCATATTGTGTCTCTGACATAACGGCCATGTTTCACTTGGTGATGACGCGCACAAAGAGAAATGTTCGGATTAACTGTAGAACGTCAGGAGCGGTGCCAGTTACTGTAGTTTAAGGACTCGTAACAAATTTTTTATAACGTGAAAAAATACTGAACTTTAATTTAGGATCTATTTTAATACCAAAACGAGAATTGGTAAGAACGGTACTATGATCGGTCATTTGTTTAATATGAAATAAAAATTCTTTTTTATTTAAAGAAAATAAAATATTTTTAGAGATTACTTTATTTTGAGAATATTATATTTTTCATATACGTTTAATTTTGATATATAAATAATCTATTGCATCAAGACTTGATTATATGAATGCAAAAACATTAAAAACAAAAGGACTAAGAAAATCAAATTGCTAATGATCATTCCATTTTTTTTCTTTGACTAATAAAGACAAAAATTTGTACATTATTTCATTACGAGAACGAAGTATTAGTCAATAATTTTAGAATCATCAGACTCAAATATATTGCATTTTTGCAATAGAAGAGTATTATTTTCTAAACTCGGTGTTTGCTATTCGGTGCCTTCAAAGTTTGGAGCTATCTTAGGAGCTACCTATACGTGAAACATCTGTATACTTTGTACTTTATAATGAAGCTTTTTTACTACGCGAAAAAATAAAATATATTTCAAAAATTTATCAATTTTATCGAATCATTACCTTATATCGTTTATAATGTTGAAGCACAATATTAATTATATTATATTTACTTATTCATAACTATAAAAACTATTGGTGTACTTTTACAAAAGTAAGGAAAATAATATATAACCAGCTTTTATGTAGATCACGTGGCCAAATTAATATTTCTGTAAAATATTTTGCATAATTGTTGGTATATATGTAGTTATATAGTTTTAGAGACGAAAAATATGTTTAAGTTAATTATCTTATGGAGAAAATTGAAATATTTAGATATAATTTCGAAGGGTTATTAATGCTGTAAAGTTTCACTTTTGATTAAAAATGTCTAGTTTATTTTGGTATTACATTAACAAATTTATTTTATTTATTATTAAATTATTAAATTTACTTAATAGTAAAGTACTGTAAAACTATTAAGTAAATGATACCACACGAGAAATTGAGTGCCTATAGAATTACCCTGAGCCTTATGATAAGAATTTTAGGTAAGAAATAATGAATAAAAATTATAAATTTCAATAATCAGATGAATAACTTCGATGTAAATTTCCGCGTAGTTTTGTAAAAGTAATAACTAAAAACTTTATAATAAGTACATAAGTACATTAAAATCATACACAAACATCAACATTAAGTTGTGTAAGTGCATGTATAGAAAAAATGGTCGACAAAAAAATGAAGAATCAATTAAATATGATTAATTAACGCTTAATTGATTCGTTATAAGAAATTTTTTAATAATGAGGAGATTTAAAATCATAGGAAACATTTAGAAATGTATTTATACATGTTTATATGAGAATATTACAAAATCTTTTCGAAATGTCGAAAAATGCAAATGAAAATGATAATTTGTACACCAGAATGTGAGTCAATATCACGATTACTACCTACAACATTAACATAAATACTACTTTGATCTATCTTCGCCCTTCGTCACTTGTTATATATTTATATTTGCTGTTACGAGTACTATTTGTTGTTACTTTTATATTTTTATCGGCCTATATATTTATTAATTACATCACGCTATCATCACCATCACTTGAGCATTTTTTCCGACTAATAAACCATAACTGTACAACACTTCGGAGCAGCAACGCGCATGTGTATTTACTTGTTTGTACTGATTTGAATAAAGTTATACATACTGATAAAAATACTTATCTGCGCGCGATAAATTGTATACCTATAATAGCCAATTCCAAGTATTTGTTCAACGACCAAAACTCCACTCCAAAACATTCTCCCTTCTCCAAAACGTTACCTCTCGACTCCGCAAGCCTTTATAGAAACCTCACGAGCGCAATCCAATCCGTCAATCGGCCACCTGCTGAAAAAAAGCCATTGTGCCATTGTTAAAAACAATTTCAAATAGAGGCGCGCATTTATTATTATGGCCAGCCTGCGGCTCGGGCGGGTAATTGCAAAGATGGCCTCCGGGAGCAGGCAGCAAGCACTCAGTAGTCAGCAGGCCCAGGCAGCGCAGCACCAGTAGCCACACGCCGATGGAACCGCCGCGGCGGCTAACACAGGCGGTCGCGTAGTGACTAATGAGCACTAGTGAGTAGTAGTATATACTTATACTCGTCCTCCTTATCATTTATCATCGTACGTATACAAAAGTGCGCGTGAGTTCTGTCCTTGAGCCTGTACGACGCGGTCGCCGCGTTGACATACCTACCGGCGCAGCTCGGGCAGTTCGCTCGCCCCGGTGTGAAACTACTGCGGCTGTCTCTGCATGTGTGCACCTATATAAGATTCTCTTCGATATTTTCTCGTCGTGTCGCGACTCTTCGCAATCGCGCACAAGCAGTGGGACAGGAGGTTTTGCGCATTCTTCGTTTCTCCTCTCTCGTCTCCGGTTTTCGACATGCAGCAGGAGGAACACCGATGCCGCGAGGTAAGCGACGCATAAAACGGCCGATCCTACATGGAGTACAACCTTGCATGTATCCCTCTCGCGTTCTGATATACATATGTTTCTCAGGAATCTGCACGCATGAAATGCTAATGGTGTTGTGCGTATATACGAGGACGTGGGGTGGGTTGCCCGCGAAGGGGTTAAAACCGTGTCAGAGCTGCGTGCGTGGGCGGCGAAAATCTATATACTGGAGCCGACCTACCCTATAAACTCTCGGCGACGATTCTTTTTCTATAACGTGCGTATGGGGACTTTGCCCGAATTATATGCCCTATTGCTGTGCTCGGGCCTTGGCCATCATCTCTCTGTTCTCTGTCTCTATTTCTCCCTCTGTCTCTCGTTCTTTCTTTCTCTGTCTCTGCGTCTTTGTCTCTCTTGCTCACGCGAACACGCGAACGCGCCGCCCGTGCAGTAGGTAGGTAGTGCACGCACACGCGCTTTTTTGACGCCATTGTATATAGATGTATATAGCTCAGGAAGTATCGAGAGAATTCCGTCATTGTAAGTGCGAGTCGCATGATTATACTCTTTATGCACTTTTGGGTTTTCGACAGCTACGACGAGGACGGCGACGTCGAGGACAAAGGTTATAGGGCCGCTTCCGCGAAGTCGCGTGCGCGTGGGGATAGGAGAAAGGGGATATGATCGAGTGACGTAATTCGATGATTGTCGAGTGGTCGTACTGGGTTACATTGTTTTGGAGTAACTCGCGGGAGAACTGGACTCGATTTTTCAGTTTTGGGCGGGGTGGAAGTGGAATGTGGTTAATGGCAGAAGTATATAGGGGGTGATACTAGTAGGCGCGGCGCCGAGTGACCGTTACAGTGTTTGTTATTGTTGAAAGGGGTGGGGAAGGGTGCATGGTTTAAAGAGCAGTCATGCACTTTCTGCAGTGCTCTGTTGATGTGTTGTAGTGATTTTGCGAATGAGCTTGTTGGCATAAGTGTAATACTGAGATCTTATAACTTTAGTGATGTTTCGTCTTGGTATATGATTGATTGTTGCATACACTTTCTGTCTTTATCGAGATTAGTCAAATCCTTGTATTGTGATATTAGTTCTTTTTGTTTAATAGTAGAGATATGTAACATTCTGCTTTATATTTAAGAGAGTTTTCAATTATTTTACTGTGCAGCCAAAGTATTGATCCTAGTATTACACTACACTTCTTTAACTGTGAAAAGTGAGAGCCATATGAAAGTCTCTTTTTGGAGTAGTCTATATTGAAAAACAATTCCATTGATCAATAAACTAGCCCTTTGTTTTACTTTTAGGAAACCTCAAAGGAGTTTGGGATTCAACTCCAAAGTGACTGTGTTTAAGAGAATTTTATACAAACTAGGTTATATCAAGTGAACATAAATGTGAGAAATCATGGAGCAGTCAGAAGAAACAGAACCAAATTTAGACCATGCTGATAATAAGCAGGCCCAAAGTACAATACAGGATGAGAATATGCAGAAATCTGTTGCAAAGAAAAAATATCGTAACACAGTCTTTGCAACAAAGATGAGAAATCGGCGAAAAGAAGAAAAATTAAAAAATATTGATTCAGAAGAAGTCTTAACTTCGTGTAAATCAGTTTCCGTGGAAGTCCAACGACTTGCATCAAGTGTTGTGCCTAAAGTAGTTTCTACAATACAAAACAGAAACCGTAAAAGAAGGAAACATCAGTGGAAAAAGGGAAAAACCAGAAAAAGAAAGAAAGTACGTCCTACAACTGGCAAATTTCCTAACGATAATGATTTTAATGAACAAAACAATATGAGTAAGAAGAATAAATGTACAGGTCAGTTACCTAACCATCCTAACAATGAGGGTGAATTAGCATCTTCAGTAGATACAAAAAAAAGACAAAGTAATAGGCATATTAATTCTATTTCTGATGAAAAATGTGATTATAAAAATGAATCTGAAGAACAGTTCAGTTGCCGAAGAACTCAATTCTTTATTGGAAAATTTGTTACTAAAGAAGCCCGGACATTAAATATAGAAAGATTTTTAAAGGTAGATATAGAATCAGAGATCCAAAATAATAATGAAATCGTTAACGATAACCAAAAAAAGCCAATAGATGAAAATGAAGTAAATGCCACTTTGAGTAAAAACCAATCAAATCCAAAAGTTGCAAAAGATATAGAGAATAATAAAAGTGACAATATAATTAGTAAAGAAAGCAATGGAAATATAGAAAGTAACAAAAATTTAGAAAATATTAAAAATCAAGATAAAAACACAAACAAAGAAAACAATAAAAGCAAAGAAAACCATAAAAGTGAAAATATAGATACATGTGTAGCAAATACTTCAATTAATGTGAAAGAAATGCTTACAAATCAAGAGTTAAATAAATCATCAAATATAGTTGACACCAAAGATGATGTGAAAGATGAGGAAGCAAGTTGCAGACGAACAATACCTTTTGTAGGAAAAATTCCTAGAAAGCCTCCACCTGCTGTACCTGAAAGGCCAATAGAAGAAAAACCTAGTGAGCAAAGTACTAAGTCAGATTTATTGTCTAATACTACAAATGCAAAATCTCATATTTCATCTACAGATACATATGAGAAACATGATTTACCAAAAGATATAAATGCAAAATCTTCTAAGGATGAAAATGGAAAAACTGATTTTCTTACAGAAGATGCAAAACCAGAGTCAGAATCTTCTACTGATAAAAATGCAAAATCTGATTTTCCTTCAGAAGATGCACAAAGAAAGTCAGAATCTTCATCTTCACATGGAATAACAAAATCTTACTCTCCTTTAGAAGAGGCAAAAGCAAATATAGAATCTCCTTCCGCAGACGAAATTGCAAAATCTGATTTTTCTCCAGAAGATGTTAATGGAAAACAAAGTACTTTGAAACCTAGTATAAAATTAGTTTCTTCTTCCAAAAATGTAAGTGTAAATGTGACCACAATACTAAAGGATTCCATAGATGATGCAAGCTTGGAATTAAACTCATCTTCAAAGGTACCAGATGAGAAATTAAGTACTGAATTGGACATCAAAGCAGATTCTTCAAGAATTACAAGAAATAAAATATCTAATGTTGTATCAGTTAAAAGAAAAGATTCGCTAAGTGCTTCTTGTGAGGAAACAGAACCTAAAATGAAATCTTTGTCAGTTGATAACTTAAATTTAGTTAAATCTCTTGATAATGATGATAAAGAAGAAATTTGGAGTTGTCAGAGAACTGAACCTTACTTACGGGAGATCTATCGTAATTGTAGTAGAACATTGCCTTTTATACGTCCAACAAACAAAGTCAAAACTAATGAACCAGGAACTAGTTCCAATGTACAAAATACTTCATCCCCTCAAATCATTGCAAATAGACTTCATACAAATGTCATGAACATTCCAACCGATGAAGAAAATAATTTAACTGATTCGACTGCTGATATTGAAGTTAATTTAGACAGTAGCAGTAAATCTGATAATGTGATACACAATGGCCAATGGAAATTCAGAAGGAAACGTCAATTGACACATTCAGATGATGAAAATCAGGTAACTAAATTATGTTGATAGCTTGTTTTTATCTTATTTCAAATTTAAAATCTTTTTTTATCTTTTCAGATTGAACTGGCAAATCCATCTAAGAAAGCTAAACCAATTACAACAAAATCCAGGTCTTCTCCAAACCGAAAATCATCTGCCACAGTTGCAAGTCCAGGGAGGACTATCTGTTCACTATTTTCAATTAATTGTACAGAACATGCTCATCACCACAATTCAAACAATACAGAATGTCCAATTTCTCATAAAACAAAGGAAGATGTCTACATACTATTAACTAAATTAGAAGATATGATAGATCCTTTAGTACTTGAGTACCTCAAAAAGACTGATTTAACTTACAAAACAAAAGTGGAACCATTATCTCCTATAAAAGATAATTATACAATAGTCGAGTCGGGAGCGGGCTTGGGAAGCGTAAAACAAAGTCCCGATTCTGCGACCAAAAGGATAAGTGAAACCAAAGATGACTCTCCTCATTTACCGGCTGCGGAAACCGAAACGAACCTTCCTGACTTGCCTACTCAAATTCATGAGGATGAGACCCAAGACAACAAACCGATGATGACACGATCAGCGAGAGCTTCCACGGATTCGCCAATAATCATGCCCGGCAAGAGAAAGAAGCATTCTGTAAATTACATCGAGAATTTCAGTGATGAGGACAGCGATGGATCAGCAACTCGCTCAAACATACGGACAAGATCAAAGGTTTGTCACTGCTTATTTTATATATTTTTTTTGCATAAACTTTATTCTGTTTATTGATTCGGTCGTTTTATCAAAATTTCTCATTTAGAGTCGAGGACCAACATTGCGCGATCGTAGCAAGCGGAGGACGCATAGTGGTCAAGGTGGAGACGATAATGACGAACAGGTAGAGGGACTTTCTCACGGACGTTTGAGAAGTAGAACTCATAGCAGTGGAGCAGACGATATAAATCAGATGGACACGGATGAAGAAAGACCTACTGTTAGGATAACGAGAGCAAAATCACGTCTTGGATTGAAAATCACTGACACTTTAACTGACAGTACAAGTGAAATAAAATCACCGATGAGACTAAAAACTCCTACTGCGAAATTGGTAAAGGAGCGGTTACTAGAGTCTACTAAAAACGATCTCAGTGCACAGTGTCAAGCCGTAAGTTCATTTCAGCGCATTATTATTTCTTAACCTTTTAAAGCATAGATTTTTCATTAAAAATACGAAATTTTTAAACATTTGTTCATTAATATAAAAAAATTTATAAACAATTTATCAAAAACATATTTTTTTATACTTACAAACATTGTAGTAAAGTCAAAAATTTCAAAAAAGCAATAAAATCGTCCTTTAGCTACTTTTAAATAAATGAAAAATTCATTAGAATCAGGTGGGACGCTCAGCGTGCCGCTCTGTCGCAAAGGGCTAAATGATCTTTCAACCGATCTTATGCTTTTTAAATAATAATTAATCTAACTTCAAAAGGACGAGGATGAACTTGACAAAGAAATGGAGGAAATCACTCGCAACTGTCCGCCGTCAAGGCCAGAGAGTCGAGTTCCAACGGATGAATCGCATAATACGCCGGTCCTCAGTCAATCGCAGGCCGAGTATAATAACAATGACCAAACACTTACACCAAAGAGCAAAGCCGGATCGACGGTTGGTTCTGGAGAAAAGTCTAGTGCCTTGATGGCCGGCGCACCGTCAGTAACGCCAAAGAAGGCCTCGGATACGCCCATTCAAAGCGCCAGCGTTGCTAGTATGATGCCTGACGCTTCCCAGCAGTTTGTCAAGTCGGTTAGACAAAACCTATTGATGCAATTGATTTCTCCGAAATCCAATAAATCTTCAGCTAATCAGAAAAACCTATCATTGGGTAATTTGAAGGTATTGTTTCGTCACTTTTTATTTCTAGTATTCAATTTAAGTACGGTTTCAAACTAATACTTTTATTATTTTTTAGGTTCAATTGATAAAATTGGAAACTGTTTGTAACAGCTTTAAAGATTATACTGCCAGTGAAATAGAATTGCTCACTAACAAATACGTTGACTTACTAATGAACTCAAACTTTACTTGTGATACTTGGCAAACGCCGATTAACTATTATCGACCTGCAGAGCAACGTGTGGAACAAATTGACAATGCGGATTGCATATCTGAAAATGGTTCCCAAAATGAAACGCAACCTGCGCCTCCAGACGAAGCAACTGCCTGTTGCGCGGAAACTCCAGTTGTGGAAAAATCACCAGCTGAAAAATCGAAAGAAGCGTTTACAAATGAGTCTAGTCAGCATAATCCTACGAGATTAACGTCACTAGAGCAGGCGATTGCAACACTGGTGGATCAACCGGAGCCAATTGAGCAGAGAGATTTCGGTGCCGTAAACATTTCAGAAGCTCTTAATGCTCCCTCAAGCCACAATGATATTAATATTCACGAGCCGATCATCCAGTTACATGAAGGCCAATCGACTCCTGAAATTCAGCTGTCATCAACAACCGGTGATGTTCAAGAGGCAGAAAAGGAGCCAGCAATAGTTGTAATCAACGGTACAACCATGTACGTGTGCGATATATGTAATAAAATATTTTTGACTCAAACTGTTCTCGCTCAACATAAAAAACAACATGAAAAGGCTGACCAACCAGATGATAGCAACACTTTGTCTGTGGCAGAGACGCCTTCAACTCCTGCTCATCCCTCCCAGAAAAAATGTGGTTCCGGGAGTAACTCAACTGCGAAAAAAACCACTTCTAAGCCTAAAGCGAAATTGAAATATTCTGAGAGTTTGAGATGTACGATTTGTTCCGTAATGTTTGAGACAAAAGTATTGCTATTCGAACATATAATGACGCACAATGAACAGGAGTTACAAGAAGCTTTCAAGAAGGCAAAGGCTAAAGAAAGGCGCAAGTTCGTCAATGACGGTACGTCAGAGGATTCGGAAAAGGATGTAGAGGAAAGTGCTTCACACGAGGAAGATGATAACAGGAAGAAGAAAACCGACGCGAGTCAAAGAAAGAGCATAGATAGTGTACGAACTAGCACATCATCTATGGATGTCGACGAGGTGACGACTAATGATTCGGCAAGGTCTGATGTTGTTTTAGCAGGGTCAACTGAACACCAGGTGCGTTTCATAGTAGAAAATGATATTATGAATTAATAATTTATCTAGAACCCAACCAATAAGAATAAAACTAATAATAAAAATTATCTTTTTAGGTGGTGGATCTTGAAGCCAGTAATCAAATATCTAGCACTTCCGTTCTCCAGAAAACCATCACGATTTGTGCGTGCCACGCACATGAGACAACGAATCAGGACCTACAAATCGAGATGGTCCTGTTTTGTAAGACATGCAATGTCATATTCCGGCGTCGTGACTGCTTCGAGGTGCACTATCGTACGAGCCCGGAGTGCCGGCGTCGTCGCACCAATAACGAAATAACGAAAATGCCGAAGCTCTTCTGTAGTGGTTGTCCCTGCGTCCTCGACACCCTTATGGACATGCGCTCACATCTCGAGATGCACGCAAGAAAGAATTGCCAGGGCACTGTGACGTTTATCTGCAACATCTGCAAGGTGGCCTTCTTCGGAGTTGGCGGTATTTTTTATTCGCACTGGTTCAATCATACGAAGTCGCCAAATTTTGTCGCTAGTCGTTACTCCTTTCCAAAATTGTCGGTTGTCTCGGTACTGGAAGATTCTAATGGCTCGATGTCGACAAGCAAAAGCCAAGAAGGATTCTTCTACATTGCCGAGCACGTTTGTCGGCAGTGCAGGTATGTTTTACATTATTTTAAATGATTTTATGAATAAATGATCAATTATCAATAAAATATTAACAAAACGAACTATTCCTCCAATAGGCTACCATTCAGTTCAGAACCCGAACTGCAGAAACACAAACTTATTCCTTGTGTCTCGGCGACATCGACACTACCTCGACTGGAAGTACCTGAGAGCAATCGTCTTCAGATGATTAAACTTATCTGTGATCTGTGTAAGAAGTACTACATGAGCAAGGAGAACTACGATCGGCATTGCATCGAGCGCAATCATCTAAAGACTCCGATCACCAAATTCTCGCGTTTACCAATAAGCCCCACCGAGCAAGCCTTTATGTGCAGCTTGTGCCGCGCCATCAGCAAGTCCCTCGACGAGATGAAGGATCACTGGAAGCGCGTGCACAGTCCCGTCATGGAACTCTACACGTGCAAGACGTGCAACATCTTCCCCGAGAGCCCTCTCACCGATTACAGTTATGACAAATTCGAGAGACACTGCCGCCTGGTGCACAAGAGCGAGGTGATCACGTGTCTAGTGTATTACATCCAAGCACCGTATGTTTGCCACTACTGCAGATTTGGATTCGAGACTGAGAAATCGCTGAAGGAACATGAGGCGGCACATCAGAAAAAGGTATCTCAAGTGTCAGCACCGAAAATGGCCTTACCACCGCCGCCGGCACCCATTGTTCCGACTACACACACCACGACTCTGTGGGTGGCCGATGAGCACGTAGCAGCTGATGGCGGGAGGCACATCCAGCCCGTTTACATAGAGTATCCGAGCATTAATGGAAACGTTAGTGTACAGGGTGCACCACTGACAAATAGTGAGTAATTATTCATATTTTTACTCGGTTTCATTCTAATAATTTTAACGCCACGTAATATATAGAATATTTAGTACTCATCTTGATTAAAGTATCACGTAAACCTCTATGCCAGTAATTCCATCCATATAGTTAAAAGATCACAGCTGTGTTTCTTAAAATACTAAGTTGTTTCTTAAAATTTAGTACAATTCTCAGAACTACAAATTAAAAAGAAACTTCCGGTAGAATAATAAAACATGATATCGAATAATAGATGAATTGAACTTTTTACAAATATAATTGCCAAAATTATGCTTAATTATGCGTTACAAGTGACGATCCTTGTCTAATCAAAATGCCATGCATCTCAAACTACCGAAAAATAAATTATCCAGTATTATAAATCTCCTTTGATAACATATGAAGTTCATAAGATTTAAAACTTATATATTTATTTTTTTTTTATATGTACTTCATTTATTTTGAAAATAATTTTTAAACTTTCCGATTTTGTATCAATAAAGTTATTGTATTTTAGTCAAAGCAGGATGTTACTACGTCAATTTATTTTTGATTTCATTGTTTTCGTGCAATATGTATTAACTAGAAATGATATAATATAATTATTATTTCTAAACATTTACAGTAGTACCAAGCACACAATACCAGCAGCAACAATTGCAAATACAAAATATAGATAACTTCGGTCTAGTTACGGTTGCATCAAATAACGTCATACCTCAAATGGTCCCCCTAGTTTCTCTCAACATGACAAATGATAATGCAACTGGAAATAATACTGTGATTAACACAACACCAGGACGACAACAACAACAACAATCAGTTACGAGGAATCCAGTTGTCGAAGAAATACTGATAGATTCAAGGTCGAATAGCCCTGTTTTAGATACTGCCACACCAGCCACTACCTCAAGCGGCAAATCTACTCCACGTAACGAAAATGCCGGTAAGATCAATAATATTGAAAATAAATTTAAAATATTTTTTTAATAAAGTGTTGTTTATCATTCAATTTGATATTTATTCAAGTTACCGTAATTTTTTTGCCTTTTAGCGTCTCCTCTTACAACGAGAAAGTCCTACATGACAATGGTTAATCCGAACTTTGAATCTATGTTAGGTAATGAACAAGCAAATGCAGGTAGTCTAATGCTAAACAAGGATAACGGAACTTCGGCTGGTAATGCGACACCTACTAGCTCGGAGTCCATGACGCCTCAGCCTTTTGAAGTCGTCCTTGTCACCGATGACGTTAGCGAGGGCGAGGGACCTCCTGTGGAAGATAAGCTCGTCGATTCTAGTGCACGAGATAGCGATTCGGCTTCGCCGAGTCAGCAACAGAATCAACAAAAGACCAAGGAAAGTAACGAGACTAAGTCATTCCTGCGGGTGCGTTCGATAGCTGAACTTCAGCGGATGAAAATTCATCTATGTGCGGTGTGTGGCCAAAGCTTCGATTCTCTTCCTGTGTTCGAGCAGCACTCTCAGGCACACGAGGCTGAGGCAAAACCTAAGCGTGCGACCCCGCCGATCGCTGCTCCAATAATCAGAAGACCATCGGGTAACATGTCGAGTCCAATCATCACACAGCTCCATCAGCAGTATCAGCGACTACCCAACGGACAAGTAGTTTCGAATCAAGCTGGTAAACATACTTTTTATTATACTCCAATTTAAATTTTAGATCGAAACAAGCTGTGTATATTGTGTTGCTAATCAAACTCG
>JAPYZP010002104.1:0-16568 GCA_030522985.1 Torymus sinensis
TTATATTTCGGAGCTATATTATGTATTATTCAGATAAGCCAGACGGTTGTCCGTTTTGTCCGGAACACACACAATCACGTTTTATATAGAAAAAAAAACTTATAAATGAAAAATATCATTGTGATTAATTAATATTGATTGTGTAAAATAAAAGTAAATAAAATATTTGACGCGGTCTCCCCTATGAATAGATATCTTTTGAAAAATTGAGCGCTTAATGCTATTCGCATCCAGGAAAAGTTATATACTATTCCCTACACTTCAGAGACCCACGGCATACGGCAAACTCACTCGCATATACGCGCGCAACTTTTTGACAAGCAGTGAAAATTTAATATCACCTTCCACATTCAATGTCTATATCTCCCATTGTATGTACATCCCAAAAAGCATTTTCATATCTCTTTGCGAGAAAGACAATATATATTTCCGAGCCTGCGACGTGACTCTCGCGATCCTCCCGGGAGAGAAAGAGAGAAAGAGAGAGAAGACAACCTTGCAAGGCCGCGCGCGCAGCAGCCGCTCACTCGCTCGCGATGTCGCAAGAGGCCTCGAGGAATATAATCGAGTGCAATGCCTCCGCGCGCTAGCGCGCTGGAGAAAAAAGCAACCGAGCAGGATGATAAATTTGCGTGAGTATGTGTGTGTGGTGGATAATGTGTAAAAGAGGTCTGATTAATCTTTACTTTTTTTTGTAAGGGGGTTTTTTTAGGGAGGAAGGAGTTTCGGTTGGTGTAAGAGCCGATGATAAGAAACGCTGAAAGATTAGCGGTAATGCATATAGGTATATAGGTATACGAGTACCCTGTATAAAATTAGGTATAGTAATACTTCGTGAAATTACTGTGATTTAGGATAAAATGTGTATGAAACGTAGTAACTTTTGGAAGGATTCGAGTATACTGCGGAACAGAGCGAATTGTAGTGATTATTACTACAAAATTTGTCGACGCGTAGAATCTTCAGTATTATAACGATCATTCTGAAACACGTGATTCTATAGCAATGGCAAGAATTCGCTGTTGAAAACTATGCAGTTAATAAACGTCTTCAGCTTTCAACTATTTCAGATAAAAACGCCTTGCTTTTCGTAACTTAACTATTGGGGGGTCGGGCAGATAATCATAAAATGAAAAGACTACAGACTTTCTTCCGCTCGTCTGCACACCGAACTCCAATATTTATATTTGAAACTCAAAAACAACGTCTCAGTGATACATATACGTTATAACAACGAAACCCTAATCTTTTCACGCTCACCGAGGGTATCGTGAAAAAAAGGATTGGTTATTGAAACCAACCGGTTCGTTACAAAACACACAACCAAAAATATATGTAGATTAACGAACAAATATTGGTTCTGCCAACTATTATTACGTCGCTATATATAACTATTAAGTTGGTTGTACTATAACTATCCTTTTAGTTCTTTTTTTTTTACCAAAATCCAGGTGGCTACAGTACAACCGAATTTTTTAGCTACTGGAACCCAACCATTATTTTACGTGCACGCGAATGTACACCCGCTGCGCGCGAGTTCGTTTGAAACTGAAAAGAACCGAAAGGGGAGAAAGAGGCTTTTATAATGGCGTGTCGAGGCGGCACTTACGCTCCCGAATGCAATTAGCCGCGTTGAGCAAGCCTAGATTACGCTCGCGCGCATGTGTGTTGTTGTTCGCTGAAATTTCGCCGCGTTGGAATTCGTCACGGTGGTCGGCGGACTTTTTCGCGGAACGAGGTTTTTCGGGAGTTTGTTATACGCCGTCGAGTAATGAAGAGAGTGAAGGTTAGTTAACGCTAGCCGAGGTTTTTTTTTGTTACCGTGAAATGGCAAACCACGCGGGATTGGCGACGTTACACCGATCAGATTAGCCAGATAGCTATTGTATTTTTTTTTTGTTTTTTTTTTTATGCGCCTATACGCTAAGTTCGTTCAATTTTCTGTCGAATAATGGTGGTTTTAAACAATAGCCTATAAGTGTTTGTTTAACAATCTAACGACGTTGTAACGACCAATTTACTCCGCGCCTCTGTGAAATATAAAAAGCAAAAAAAAGAAACGATGTACATCCACGCGGCTATAAGTGTAAAGAACCAAGCGACGCCCGGCGATTCATTCTGAATGATTCTTTAAAACGATCGTAAACCCGATCCAATCGCACCGCGTAGCGTTATACAAAAAAAATAAAAACTAACGCATTTTACGTAACACCCTTGGCGCCCATCACGGCAAAAACAAAAAAACCAAAACACAAAAAACAACAAAAAAAAAAAAAAAAAAAAAAAAAAAAAAAAAATACGCACCATTCGCGGGAAACAATAATACCTGATGCACCGATCGCTCGCGGGGAATAAATCCGCTTATATACATCTAAAAATAACCCGTACACGCGTAGAAGAAAAATAACATCGCGATGTTTAATAATGACATAGGCGTACGCGTGCATACACGCAGGATATCGCGTGAGAGAGGAGAGAGAGAGAGAAATAATCGGCGCACCGTTAGTGTGGCAGCAGCAGCAGCAGCCTTGACTTTATGCGCCTGTAGAGAGAAGATGCGCGCGCGCGGGGGGAGAGAGCTTGCGTAATGAGAGCTGCACGTGAACCGCGCGCCGCGGGAGTCATGTAGGAATGGCCGAACGCGTTATGTACGGTTCACGTGCGACTATATAATATGCTGCTGAGGCGTCGCTGACGGCTTAGCGCGAGTTGCGTATCAAGGTGATCTTTTTGTTTATTCGTGAGGGGGAAATGCGGTTTGGTCAATTGAATTAATTTTTGGAGGTGAACTGACGCTAATACGATGATTTTGTGGTTGAATGTTAATTTTTGGGAGTTCTGGGTAAAGATGTGTTAATGAAAAATATGCCAAGAGGATGGGAAACCCTATTATTATTGTTTAATAAAGCCATTTTCAAATGTTGTTTTTTACATAATACATTATATATTACCCAAATATTAAGCCAAAATATACTTTTTCGTTAAGGGGAAGTGAAATACCGACATCATTTTTCAAAACAATGTTATGGAAGATATTATACTAATATAATTGTCGAATAAAAAATTCTGAGTAATAGTTATTGCCCGCATAAAAATTTTAAGTATGACCAAAATATTGCTAGGACCATAGACGAAATATGACTGATAAATGGGCCTTAGTATTGCTGATATATGGGACACATATCATCAATGTATTGCTTAAGTGTGGCATATGTATTGAACATAAACGAAGCACTAGCCCCCACCCCCACCTTAATGTAGCCCATGTATTGGATGTAAACGAAGCATTGGTTCCACCCATCCGCCCCAATGTCCCATACTTCGCTATATTACTATATACCCACACGGTTCCTATTTACCTACGTATTACGCCACTAGGCGTGCGCCACCTAGGGGCGGCTTTGGAACTACATTAGAAGTCACCAAAAATGCCACTTGTCCAATACATGGTCCACACCATAAGCAGTGTATTGGTCAAATATGTACGGAAGCACATTGGCGTTATTTGTCCCATATATGAGCCATACTATGGCACATCTATGAGCCATATTTCGTCCATGGTTCTAACAATATATTGGTAATGCTTAAAATTTTATATGCTTAATATACACATACTGCCACTAAACAATCGTATCTCTACTATTATAATACACCAATCACTATCAATTATATAAATGTAATTTTTCCATCAGCTTCTAAAGCGCTAACCTTCCATTGCCAAAAAAAAACTTCAAATTGCCAAAACAATTGAAAATCAACCGCAGCGCGTCGCATAATACATCCATCATTTCAACTCTCCGTCCGCGACAATTAGCAATCGCCTACGCCGTGTCGGCAGTCTCTTTAACGATCGAACGCGTGTATATATATATCTATATCTACACCCGCACATCACGAGCCGCGCGTATAAATAATTGCCGCTCGTATTAATCACCTCAACGCGCGCGCTCGCGAAAAATACGCCGTGAGTCACGATACTGCAACAGCGATCGTTAAAAAATCAAAGATCCGCGATGCATTGATTTTAACAGTGGTCTCCCGTTTCGTTTTTCCGCATTTACGATATTTCTATGTAGATGGTTTTTTGAATTTTTAAATGGAATCGCATTGCAGCTAGTCTCGAGAACGTACACTCCATTGTGCAAATGTCACATGTAACTTTGTGGTAAAATCTATCACAAATGAAGTTTAATTCTTAGAAGAAAAAAAAACATGATTTTTTTTTTCATTCAACAGGCGATGATTGTCAAATTGTTCAAGTAGCATTATTAATATCAGTGCATCGAATTGTTAAAACGTTTTCTTCACCAATACCTTTACCCTTCCAGATCCCTCAAATTCCAATTTCCCTCATTATCCTAAAAGAAACCCCGATTCTATAATAAAAGGGCTAAGGTCCTCTCCGTTCCCCGTCCGCGACGACTCAGCTCGTAACGACTTATACGTTATATACGTTATGCAACAATCGCGTTGATAAAGCATTCGCCGCGCGCACGCGCTCTTCCGCGTCCGTTTGTTTCGCGCGCAAACACGGACGCGCGAGCGTAATTTATCGTATACAGGAAAAGTATATACATATATACTACGCCTTTTCTTCTTCATCCTCTTTTATTGGAAAACTACGAGGAGGCCGTTCGTTTTTAAATAAGACGTATATATCTTCTATCGTGCCTGCTTCGCGTTGAGATCGGTAAGTAAATCGTGATAAATCGAGGCGATGATGCCGTATTTTATGTTTCTTTTTAAATTACAGAAGAAAAGGTGTATATTTAGTCGGCACCGATATTGTCTTCTGTTTTTTTTTTTTCGAGTGCTATACTCGTGTATAATAGGTGCGTATATACCTCCGACGACCTTCACCTCTTTCCGTATATTGTTCCAATGTGGAACGAAACAATCTTTTCGAATTATTACGATTTGCATTCGAGTGCGCGCTACGGAATTATACGCGCTACGTATGCGCCCGTAATTTTCTTTCCAGAACAGCACTATACAACAACAACAAAAAACCAAGGGCCAATTAAAAATTCGTTTGATGTATAGAAGCATATGCTAATTTGTATTCGAATATCGCAGGCGAAAACAGCCACAAGCGAAAAGCGCCGTATCATCCCTTCCGCTTGAAAAGCCACAGGTATATTATGCGGGAGTAAACAAGCATGCCAAGCACACACGAGACAGCTCGCGGCGTATCAGCACACCGCACTACCCCGCACGGCATCAGATCCTTCCTTCCTTCTCCCCTCGTTTTATTAGCGACTCCACCAAGTGGGTCAAGGTACTCCCCGCGCACTCGCCTGCAATTACTTAGTTCCCTTTATCATTTTTTTCTCTCTCTCGCGGTACTTAATGGCTTCCGGATGCGCCGCGAAAAGTTTCTCGACGCGCGCGTGTGTATATACATATCGGCACGGAAAATGACACGTTATTATATGGCGAAGATTGCGGTGCTGTCAGCTGCGAGATCTCGTGGATACATATACATGTCGGGACAGTAGCGGGATAAGAAAGTGGAGTTGATGGGTTACAAGTGGCTATTTGTGAAACGAGCTGCACGCGGGATTGTTTTCAGCGAGGTGTGGCGAGAGGTGATTATATATATATCGGCAGCGGTTCTTTATACTCTGAGGGAGAAATGCCGAAAGCTGCATAGGCTCTTCGGGTGGTGTGAAGGTTTTCGAATATAAGAAAGATATTATAGGAATTGTTGACAATGTTATACGAAACAGATGTAGGTATAATCTAACCATACTTTGCAGCAGCTATATCAATAAGTAAAATTAAGTTTAATTGTATAGTACAGAAAATAACATTATCTGTATATATGTGAAGCACAGTTTTCATTACGTTTGAAACACTTCATTGTAGAAGAGGAGAATCTTCTTTTCAAAATAAACTAACTGACTCAATTCCACATTCGAATCTCGATTTTGAGATACTCTCAAAGTACGAAATTTCCTCGAACCCCATAAAACACCTATATATAATATAACCTCCCGATAAACTGCGAAATTACCCAGCTGCCGTCAATCATACCAATAACCCCCAGAACATCCCATTCATTCGCAGAGGCACAAAGGACTCTACATTTATTATGCATTCGTATGTACTGCACGCAATGCGTTCTTTATTTGGCGGCGTTATCGCGCGCGCTGAACTTGACGGCCGCGAACAATAAAGCCCCGCGCGCATTACGACTGTAACACTTATCGAGTCATTCAATTGCCACTCTTGTTTTCTCGCGGCAGCTTTTGTTTTCGGATTCTGCGCCTGACGGGATTCCCCGCGGCGGTTGTTGTTATTTTTTTGAGTCTAGTGCTTCTTTCAGGTTTGTGGATCAGGGTCTCGGAGGTTGGGGAAAATTTGCATGCTAATGGTATAGGTTATGGTTATGGATGAGATAAGCCGATACTTCGGTTTTACTGAGTTTCTGTGTGTATATCATAACGATCGCGATAAGACGTTAAGTAATTGGATACAGTGTTGTGTGTGGAAGAGATTAAGATATCAATTAGCGGTCGTAAATCAGAAAAAGTTTAGAAATATTGAATTACCTCCGCGCGAGCTTTATGAAGCAACGCGTATCATTTTTTTTTTTTGTTGTTATCCTTCTCCGCCGGATCTATAAATCCACCATTGAATTGCAGCTTTAACGAGTGTTTTTTCCGGTCCACGAGGAGAGACTCCGCGAGCGCTTATAATTCTAATCACTGATACATGCTAATTCCACTGGGATTGCACAACTTTTACATCGTACGTATTTCAATATTTGCAAATTATTATAATCTAAATCGTATACTTCCAACGATTTCCAGCTCGTATATTATAAAGAACGCAATGCCGCGCTTTCGATCTCGTTAAAGCTGCTAATCCAGTCGGGAAAATTCAACGTCCCGCGCGCGCCGCATCGACAAAGCGCGCGGCCCGTATATAATTAGCAATAATTCAATGATTCATTATTAATTTAGCAATCGACGATATTGTACATTGTAAATGTGCAACTAGCCGCGTCGTCTATTCGTCGATCGACTGTCGGAGATAAGCGCTCGCGTGCGCGCTTAGATGTCTACTAAAACGGTGCAATTAAATGGCCGCGAGGAATTAACGCGGTTGTAAAAAAAACACATATAATAGGATGGAATGATTAATATTTTGCCGAACAATGCGTACATAGTGCCGCGTTCTCTCGAGTTTATCAGCGACCCTTGATAACAGCTGCGACACTGTATATACGCCGAGCAAGAATATAACCCCCTCTAGGCCAGAGCAGTTGAGATAACATCCGGTCCAAATATTATCGTTAATTATTTGCCTCGAGAATCGGGGAATATAACGCTGTGCAGTCCTTGTTACTTAGTATAAGGCGACCGTTAAGATAGATCTTTCGTAAATAGAAGATAAAGCGAAAATATACACGAAAAATATTATTTTTATGTTTCATTATTATCATTTGTGGAGTTTCCATATCTTTTTTAAACTTTACTCACCTTATTTCGATGCAGAATTAATGAACACAACTGTAATTTAAATCAATGCGACTGTTTATTGGTCAGCATTTATAATACGTTATACAATTACTTTATACTTGATATTTTCATCAATCGCAATGTGTCATATATAATTTTCAAAATTTTCAAATTCATTTGAAACGAACTTTAATAAAGAATGTCACAATTTTTCTAAAATAACGATCGATATCCTTATATATAATACAAACGCTAAAACATTGACAAGCTCGCGGTATATCCGAGCACTGCCTTCAACCTCGAAACCTCCAAAAATTAGCCTCCCAGAGGCGCAATATCCAATCGCATCGACATCCCACCGCCACAATATCCCCACCTCCGCATAGCCACATCATACTCATATTCCGCAGCGGTGTATTGCGCAATCCCTATATATGCACAGAATAGTCCCGCACGTCGGACACATCCCGTCGGATGTGCGCCATTTTGCAATCACGAGCGGCCGCGAGTCGGTTGTGTGTATGCGCCTATAATATAGCCTGTGGCGCGTTCCGCAGGGTGGCGGTATGGCGATCCGCGCGCGGCTTATTCATTAAAATGTGGCTTTCGTAATGCCGCGCACCGCGAGAGACGCGCATGCTGAGCCACGGGGGATATATATGTACAGCCACAATATTACGGATTCGCGTGGTTCGACTTCGGCCGCTGTACTATGCACATATACGATGCTCTTTGACGAAGAGAGGAGTTGGCGTGGATCGCGATGGGGTGTTGATTCTCCTGCGAAATTTATAGGGATACGCTTCTTTTGATCGGTCGAACAATTTCTACACTACGATGTATACGCAGATATACGTGAAAATCGTTAGTCTTAATTTCACGCCTAACATCGTCCCAAGTGATGTAAAATAATAGGATAGATCCCTACCATACCGACATCGTTATTTTATTTATTTAACACCCTTTATTTATCCCCTCTGCTATTTGTGCGACAAATTTATGCACGCAAAGTAGAGTTGCCCATGAAATTTATAAACAATTATTAGATATAATTTTCCAATTTTGATATCGGTACCTCTCCCTAAAATTGAACAAAGAATAAAATGAGACCTCAAAAATTAAAATCGGATGAAAAATCGAACAAATTTATGTGTTTTGTTGATTTTTTTTTCAATTTGCGATAATATATCTTCTTATTGAAATTTCTTTGAAAAAAATTTTTTTCGTTACTTCAAGAACCATTGTTTTATGTTATATTATTTCTAAAATTATAATATGTAAGCATCGTAAAATATTGATGAATATAAGTAAAAAAATCGCCGGAGCCACCCTATTATTTATTCAAAAAAATTTTTTCGAAAAAAAACGTCGATCTATTGTCGCCCTTAATTCGTACACTGATGCAACAATATCTCATTAAATTTTGAAGTCATTTCATACCCTGTATTTTCTGTAAATTGTGTTCGAAAACTTCGTACATTGTTTGCATCATTACAGAGGACAATACATCGCCGTGTTTTTTTTCTCTTTCGAAAAAGTCTCGAATAAATAAATTTTCATAAATAAATAAAATGTCGATGCCGATCTGATAGTGATCTATGATAATGTTTCGCATCCCATTAAACAGCAAACAGTCGCGTTTACATCGACGGGGGGAAAGGAAAAAGATTCCGCACACGCGCGCGCACAGTTGTATGTACACACGTTCCGGACCAATTAGCACAACATCAGTTGCGCAAATATTGACCGAAACCGTTAATATTGAAATGTATAACAGGTAAAAATGCGCGGCGCACGATGCGTCGCTCCGTCAATTATATATTTCGCAAAGAAATCCAGCGCGCGCGACAGGCATCTCCGCCGCTGTGATATCGCTACCTGTAACATTATCGTCGCTGGCGCGCATATACACACATACACACACACACGCGTATAAGTATATACACGCGGCACCGTGGCATTGAGTCATCGCACACGCGCCGCGTTATTGCATAAGTCACGTGCTGCTGCAGTAGGCTGCTCGCGCGATGACGGTCGGCGAGGAAAAGTCGCTTTTGAGAATTCTCGCCATGCACTGGGATTTGTCGAGTTTGGGAAGGGCGCGTTTAACGGTTTTTGTTTTTTATACGATTTCTTTTTCTTTTTTTTTTCTTTTTCGGGTATGCGGTTCTGATTGTTCGTCGTCCGCCGAATAACATTAAAATAACGACTAATGAATTTTTTCGACTCACACGATATATTATTAGAGTTTGGTCAAAAATGATGCAACAAGACTCAATTCTTACTCGAATTATTGTTGAATAACCAAATTCGGTTGCGATTTTCTTTTACATCAGTGAATCTTTACGCCGGTGAAGTGTAATTGATCAAAAACTTAGCAAATCACACAATCCTTCATTTAATTTAATGTGTTTTTAATTTATCTTATACAGATCCTATCTACTAATTTTTTATCTTTTTAAATTCATTTATAAATATCTCGTCACCTTCGTCTAAACCCAATTCCCTTCGTCAACCTTAACAAAATAAACTATAAAATAGCCGAGAATGCGCGCATCACGTCCGCGTCGCGAAACGCGGAAAAGACAGCGACTATACGCGAAGATGAAGAAGAAGAAGAAAAAAAAACACGAAAACGAGAAGGAGGAAGCGATAAGCGCGGCGATAAATTACGAGCTGGTAAAAGCCATCCTGCACGTATACGTGTGTGTGCGTATATATATGTGACAATGCTATGCGCGAAGGTTCGCGTGTGTGGCAGTGCGAGGAGGCCGGAAAAGCGTTGGTGAATTATTGCGAGACGCGTCAGCGCGGACCGGATGATCCGCGAGCCTGATAAAGAGATCTAGGAAAATGCCTGTGCTTTTAGCGCGCGCGCGTCTGCGGCCTTCTTCCTATAAACGCGGTCGATCGACAGAAGGATGTAATGCGCTGCGGTAGGTATAATTGATTGTTTTAGTTCCCGTGGAAATGATATTTTTCTCGATTGAGAGGTTTTTGAAATTTTCGATAATCACTTTGACAAATTTGGTAAGATGATTTACTGCAGGCTTTTTTTTTATTATCAGTAAATAAAAAATTGATTAAAACCTGATGATCTTATTGACTTGGGCATGACAAAGCGCGGCGAATTCGAGAACAGTACGTAAGAGGCCATTACAAAGCGCGAATTAAATTTTACATTTTTTTAATAATTATAGTTGGCATTAGTCATGCAACAACCTACTGCGGCTCTCGGCAAGGGGAGGCGAACGGGGGGGAGTAATGATTCGATAATAAAATTCAATAATGAAAAAGACATTACAAACTTGCAAATATTCGCGCTTAATAACGTCTATTAGTTATGAATAATGTTGCCCGCTGCCGCGGTCTGTCCGCCCATAAAATCGCTCTTGCATAAAGAAGTTATTACTGAATTTTGTAATATTCTCCTTTCCAGCCTGCGCGCGCTTGCTCTACTCTAGGAATAGAGCGGCGCTGACAATGAGCGATGAAATTAGCTGCTCGAGCATTAAAGATGAGTTTTTCAAAACGTCTCTTCGTTTCTTCGTTTTTTTTTTTTTTTTCGCGCGCTGTTGCTGTACATCGTTGGACTTGAGATTCAACGTATTTTCCAGGCAGAATTATTGTTGACTCATGATGGAACGTTTGAAAATGCTTTTCATTCGGTACCGTTTTTTTTCTTCTTTTTTTTTTCTTTTTTTCTTCAACGCAAACTTTAGCCTACAATAATTTCAAAGGACTTTTTAAAGCCAAGAAAATAGTGTCTCGAGATATTGTGAGTTAAATGTGCATTTAAGCAAATAATTATACGTATTGCGAATTTCAAACATTCATAAAGAACGAAATATGAACTTTAAGAGTTTGTAATTTTAGTTCGAATTCGTGGAAATGATTTTAGTGATGATTGTGAGAGGGAAACTGGGACTTATTTAGCCAAGATCGTCGGCTAAATCTAAAAAATTTCTCGTTCAATTATGAACGTTCGAAATTTCAAGTATTATCTATAATTATTTTTCAGTCAAGTCATACATCTAAATACCGAGTGTACAATTTCATATCAATATCTCTTCATATTATAGGATTCCTTTTAAAAAAATACCTTATTGACACAACAAAAGAAATTCTATACATCATCAGCCTATATAACAAAACTGATACACTGCTCAAATCTCTCGACAACCATAATCCCTAACTATCACCATGCCCGTTATACCACCCCCTAACTGTTAAACAAAAGGAGCCACGACTCATCTCTCTCTCTCCTCACTCTCTCCTGTCTGGAACGTTCGTCGATTTTACGAGCCGATCATTAGAACGCCAGCGGGATCGCTATACTGCCGCTGCTGTTATCCTGGCAGCGCGTCGTAAACGGCGGAATTGCGTCACCTTCGCAGGCGCGCGCGCGCGCGGATTACGTTTAATGAGATTCCTTTGCCGCTGAGGCTGCTGCGAGAGCAGGAAGGAGAGGGTTAACGTAGCGCTCGAACTGTGCGCCAATTATGATCTCGCTGCCGATGGTTACGCGTTGCGTAAGGTCGAATGGGAGTAAGTAGCAGTGGGTTTTTGTTTTTTTATTTTTTGTGTTTTTGCGGGCGCGCGCGGCGGGTCTATATATAATGAGGGGAACGATCATTGTGTTCTCGCGATTGAGCTTGGCGCGAAGAATGGTAATTGGTTTAAATTTGTGGAACAGAGGCATGCGAAATAATAGAATATAATATAGCTTGTATATAGGTGAAATTTTAGCTAATTTGTCAAGGTTCTTTCCCTTTTATGTAAATATTTTATTTCTATAATTTTTTCCTATGAATGATTTTTTTATTATCCATTCTTTACTTTACATTAACGTTATTGTGACAAGACGTTATATTCAAATATAATGTTTATTCAAACAAGGGCTCCCATCATAATGTTTGCGTAATGGCTTTAAACCATTCACGCCATGTCAGCTCGACACCGATAAAATCGATTCTCTCTTATCGTTTCGATTATGAAAATGACAACAATCGCCCGCCTGTCAATGAACTGAAAATCCGAAAACGCGAATGACGCACTCACCTTGACAGAGGATCGACGAAGAGGGCGACGATGAGGACGGCGACCATAACGCAGGTCAGATAAATCGAGGATATCTCGTAGATCTCGGACTCTGGCGGCCTGTGGAGAGCCTCGTGTGCGCCGTTGCCGATTATGCAGAAATTCGCGCCGCACCGGCTCACCTTAGCCGTCGTCGCGGTGCCGTTCAGTCCGCTGTCGCTGGAATCGCCCTCGCTCAGGACTGCAAGTGAAAGAGAGAGAAAAAAAAAACAAACAGAGAGTTAATTTGGATTTGAGATGGCTCGTAAAACGAGTCATTACACGCAGTGTATATAGATCGGTTTCGACTTCGATTAACTCGAGGGTCTTCTGGTCGATAGGGTTTACAGTTTACGGGACGGCGTTTACGATTCTTGCGCTTGTTTACGGGAAGGCGATATTGACTCGAGCCGATGATTCGTTTAGATTTTTTTAATCTCGTTTTACGATTACTGGCGATGCTTTGCTCGGCGCGGAGAAGTTAACGTTCTATTCTAATGAAAACTTCTTTTTATTTCTAGGTATCGTATAAGGTACTGGTGTAACGACGCGTTGTTTTATAAGTGAGAGTTACAATATTATTGTACAGAATATTTAAATGAAACATATTTATATTAATAATAATAATAATAATCCGTGCGAAATCGCACGACGTCGCGGCGCAGCTTCGCAATCAAGATGTATTTTCTAGTATTCCAGCTGAGCAAACACACGCGCGCGTTTAAATATTTGGCACGGCTGTCAATTTAGCTTGATGTATCACTCATCGAATTATTCCATGCGGAGCGCAGAATCGGATAAGTAAATTTCTTATTATTTTTTTTTGGCTGGAATGTTGAAAAACAAGGTTTTATGTGTCACGGGAACCTTTATTGTGTAGTTTACATCTGCACTGATAATCAGTTATTTCTATAGTTGTAATTTCAAATTTTCTTTTAACAAACTTCGTCAAAGTTAAATGAAAAATAAAACAAAAATCGTTTACGCGGAAAAATTCGGAGATTTCACTCCCTTCTTTACGAATACAAAGTAATTTATAATCGTTAATTAACAACCTTCAATGAATTTCTCGAAGACGCGCGTATTACGACTATTATAAGGACACCCATATACCCTCAGAACCTCAGCCGACTTTCATCGCTTACAACGAAGAGAAATTCCACTCCAATAAATCGCGATCCGCCCGACCTTCCGAATTTCATCAGCGGCAATATTTACACCTGCGCGAGCGATCGCCTCCTCCGATGTCGAAATATTCGCGAAAAACGGAAAGGGGAAGAAGAAGAAGCCGCGAGCGCGCGTGTGACGCAATTTATTGGCGCCGCCTTGGGTCTCGCTTGATTTACAGGAGGACGCGCGCGAGCCTCGACCTTCGCCCGACAGAGAGATATATATGCTATATATGTATACATTAACGCGAGGGAATTATAATTGAGTGGGCGATGGTGGGGGTTAATGTATAAGAGATGGGACTTTCACCCGCGGCGAGAGATCGACGACGATGACGTTATTATTTATTTTGTTTGTTTGTTTGTCTGCGTGAATGTTATTTTTTTTTTCTTTTCGCGAGAGTGACAAGTTGGCGCTGTTTGCGCGCGAGATTTTTGATACACGCTTCGTTGGGATATTTGAACGAGTTGAAATTTTTGCCAAGGCAGATCTATGGCGTGATGAAAATGAATACTATATACGCGGAAATATTATACATTTATGTAACCTGTGACGTGTTTGTCTCCTACAATATTCATAGGGAATATAGCTCTATTCTTCTATATACTTCTTTGCAACAAAGTATAAATTCGCGAAATTCCCTGACCGTGATATTTCTTTTATTTTTAACAATCGCCGAAAGAAACACTTCCTTCCCCAAAATGACATTCCGAGATTATTCACTTCTTCTTTTAAAAAAAAAAGAAAAAAGTAAAAGAAAATAAAAACCAGTCGCACGATAATGACGAAAGTTACTCACCGGACGCGCGGTCACAATGTAGCCTCAGTTTGTATACCCTCTCCCCATCCCGAAAATCATTCGATATTATACGAAAGTTTCGGTTTATCGGACTAGTTTTATCGGTTGTTATGACATCATTAAAGTGCCCGCCGGAAGACAAGTTCGAGAAAAGTTTCGGTTCACAGCACAAAGACACGCGCGCTTCTTCGACATACGCGATAGAGATTCTCGACGACAAAATACCGCTGAATCTGTCATGACACCGTGTCGTGACATAAAAATAATTGGGAAAAATAGCGTTTTTCTTCTTTTTTTCTCGTAGCGCGCGGAGTAATGACGAGTGATGATTAGCCACAGAGGCACCGAAAATTCGTTTCTTTTTATAAAATAGAAATAATTAAAAAAAAACTGATAGATTGTAATATTATACGAGGCGAACGCACAGCTGCAATTATCGAAAATTATACTTGGGATTATTGAACGGGTTTTCTCACAAGATTCAATCTCGAGATTGTTAATCGCTGTATACCTCAATAACCCTTATTCAATCATATTCAATCGTATTATATATACACACGCCTAAACAAAGTACATAAGCTTTACTTTCATCTCGGCACACGTACCCTTTATTTTATAAATTTCACATACACACATGCATCTAATACACATAACTTTAATTATAATATACGAAGCAGCATATCGGCTTACAGATAAAAACAACCTAGCTCTCCGCGCCGTGCGCGCAAGTACAATAATACGGCCAATCTTTGTTTGCCTCTCCTCTCCCTTATCTTAGAAATTCAAAACTCGGCCTATATCGGCAGCCTCCGGCGACTGCGTGAGACTTTCGTCGACAACGCGGCTCGGAAGATGCTGCATGCATTATACACTGCACCGTACACATTGGCATATTATATGACGCAATGCTGCGCGCTTAATTTGGGTCGCCGCAGTATTCGAAACTGGCGAGAGTATGAAAGAAGAAGAAAGACAAAATTGCACGCCTACGACGATGATAAAACGGCCACTGACTGTGACAAATGCGCGCGTGTAATCAGAGATGTAGCGCTCTCTCCCACTGCGTATTTATGTGTATATGTTTTTGCGCGCTCGTTAGTTACTCATAATCGATGATATTTAATGCCTTCTTTTTTTTTCTTCGCCTTTATATATTTGTACACGCGCGCTCTCACGTATATCGTAACGAGTTTTTTGCGATCGAGTCTCGGCGCGCGCGCGTTTTTTTTCTCTCCGGCGATAACGTCTGAACTACTTTTGTGCGTTGTTATTGTTCGCATACATGTACGTATATATGCAATGCAATGCCGCGGCGGAGTGTATACGCATGTGCGGAGGTTATTTTCAACGAGAATATAAGCGCGCCGCGGATGTGGGAGTGAGAGGAATACGAGCGCGCGCGGTTAATTAATAATGATAGTAGGATTTTTAAAATAAAGTGCTTGTATTAATTGGTAATTTATGTAACGACCTGTTAATATTATAGTATGCTTGTCGTAAGGCAAACGAGAACGCGGGGCAAGTAAATACCAATAAATCAGTTTACTTTGTTACGTGTTTTGTTTTCAATACTATGTAACACCTTATCCAAACACATTTTACACAGTCAAAACGAGCTCTCAAATATTGACTTTGCTGCTGCATCCACTCTCTAGAGTTGAATTAGTAAAAATTGCTCCACCTATTGAATTAGTCGAAAAAACTACTAATTTATATTAGTAAAATATTCACTATTTCATTAGTAGTTTGGAAAAACTGTGAATATTTCACTAATAAATTAGTAGTTTTTTCCACTAATTCAATAGGTGGAGCAATTTTCACTAATTCAATTTTAGAGAGCACGTGTAGTGCACAGAGCTACCGGGAGATTCGTCGATAAAGTTTGGTTTCAACTCTCGGTTGTGCAATTAGTTTTGTCTTATTACGCGTATATTACTAATGATAAATTTGAACGATATCGAGAACCGATATCGACTTGCACAAAGGCAATATCCGAACAACGAGACATTCTGCAAATAGCTCTCTCCTTACGAACGAAAACTATACTTCCATGA
>JAPYZP010002105.1:0-19206 GCA_030522985.1 Torymus sinensis
AGGGAGAGAGGGAGAGAGAGAGAGAGAGAGAGAGAGAGAGAGAGAGAGAGAGAGAGAGAGAGAGAGAGAGAGAGAGAGAACTTCAGAAAAAACATAAATATATATTTTCTGAACAGTTTTATGCTGTTTCTGTTGCCGTGTACTTTAATAAACATTAGTTATTTTTTATTACATTATATTGTAAATAAATTAATTCGTGTAGAATTATTAAATAATGTCATAGATACTTAATCAAATTCCACATCATATAAATAATAGAATGACTAATACATTACGCGCTATTTACTTCATTCTAAGCTACCCTAGTGGAAATAATTGTTGTGCTTAATCGTGCATAAATGTACTTAACTTTGCATTTTGCACAAATATATTGGAGATTGGCACAGTTTAAAATGGGAAAAAGTGTGCCAATCTGTGCTAAATCTACGCAAAATGTCCGAAATCTATCTACTTGAGCACAATTTCACACAGTTTGATATAGATTGACATACTTTGGCACCGATTTGCACAGTTCCACACACTTTAGCAATCTGCAGCACAACAATTTTTTCCACTAGGGTATACGTGTTAATTTTCTTAGAAATTGAATAATATCAGAATATAAACACTGTAACATTTTCAATAATTAAAAATTTGAGAAGCATCGAAAGGAAAATCAAGAGTGTCGGTCAACTTCTCACAACGCGAGAGCGTTTGTCAACGTTGTTTTATCTGCAAAATCCCACGCGACTCACTCTGCGAGCAACGCCGTACCTACCTATACGCCAATCCCCCTGTGTTAGAAGCGGAAAACTGAGCGAGAGGAACTATGAGCAGGTATAAGGACTCATGCCGATTTCTCGCTGCGTCCCTAAATGAAGGCGTCTATTTTCGTCTCACTCATCTTTCAAATCTGACAGAAACTTGAAAGCCAAATGAAGATTGGATAATGAAAGTACTAATGTTAAATTGGTTAAGGAAGCTTATGATCTAAAGATTCGTACAAGAATCTTTGCTGAATACCATTATAAGAGTACTAAACTATATCTTTGACTAAAAATAACATGATGAAAACGCATCGTACGCAATAATTAATATTAAAAGCTAAAGTTTAGAATTTTCATGACGGATCCACTAGTTCATTTTTTTCCAAAATTAATATCAGAAGTGTCGTTTATCATATGCAATGTAATTTACAAGATAAAAAGTTTGCATTATAAAATGCAATGCTGCGACGTAACGTCGACCACGTGTTTGCCAGACCACAGTTGAAAATCGCAGCGTCCTCATCCCCCGGCTAGTCCTTTTAAAGGTTCCCAAATTTCTTCCAGTTAAACTAGAGCGGTTTGTTTGAGCTGTGAGAATAATAATGTTTTTCAATACATAAGTTAGTAACTTTTGAAAAGTATATTAATTTTTAGTGTAATATTAAAAGAAAAAAAACGATTCAGAAGTATTTTGCTCGAACAATTTCTAATATAGTACTTTGTAATCGTTTTAGTAATTACTGAGAAAATACTAAAATCCAGCTTCCAATGTGTCATTTGCAGAATACGACCTAAAACTGTGATACAACTCGAGGCTAATACATTGTTTACTTTGACTATAGGTGCGGATATTATTGCGCGTGTATATGTATAATTAAAAGTAACTTTGTGATTGTCCTTAATTATTTCGAAAAAAAATATAGAGGTAGGCTCAACTACTACAAGTACGCGTAATATCAGTGAGAGATGATAGTTTCACAGCGTTTATGAGTGGACGCTGGTGTTCTCAGCACTGAGGCTGTGCTCCATGCGGGATGCAATATTATAAGCTCTAGCTTAACAGAAACAAATTTGAGAACCTTGAAGATGACGCTGCGATTTCCAACTCTGGCCTGGCAGCCACATGGTCGACATTACGTCGCAGGTAAGAGCATGACGGGTAGGTCAACAAGGAAGCAGAGAATCACGGGTTTCCTCGTTTCTCTTTGGATTTTAGGATACGTATGTGGGTTCAATGGTGAAAACTGCCGTTTAAATGAGAAATAAGACAAATATTAGCTATCTTGTAACGGCTTTCGGCATTAATTGTTAATTTTTTAATAAAAAAGCTGAACGCTCAGCGATTACTAGAAAATATCCAAAAATCGTACATTATTAGTTTGACCAAATTTTAGATTTATGAGTCCAGCAAAAGTCTTCATCAGTAATATATCTACTTTGCCAATTTTTTGATAAACTGATAAATGAAAAATTGAAACAAAAATCTTGCTTGCCTAACCTAAGGCTACTTTTCAATGCATATTTGATATTATAATAAAATTAATGACTAAACTTTTGTTTACTTAATATACATATATATGCTTTATTGAATTTTTACAATGTTTTGTACTGATTTTTCAATAGTCCACTGATATAAAAAGAAAATTTACAACAATAGTTTATAATAGACAATATTTAAAAAATCTTTTAAAAAGCCTATGGGAAAGTACTCTTAGCTACGATTACTAATTGGAAATTTGCCCAGATATAGTATCCACTCTTTAAAAAATGACAGCCAGATGTTGTGAAGCATTTAAAGATTGATTTTCATTGTTCTGCAAGAAATAGGCTGAAAAATTCGCTACTTCGATTCTATACTCACAAGGAGAGTGTACAACCTGCGGGGAACGGATTTTAGCGGGTATTTAATATTAATCATGTCAGCTCTAGCTTCACAGAAAAAAAAAATGAGAACCTTCAAGAAGACGCCGTGATTTCCAACTCTGGCCTAGCAGCCACATGGTCGACATTACGTCGCAGGTAGAAAATCTGGAACTCGCACGAAAGCTGCTGCACATTGTTCTCATGCGTCAAATGTGCAGAGTCAAGGCCAATGGGCCGTTTTTCTTGCAATACGGGTAATCTGATCTCAAATATTCTATATTTCGTTAAAAAATGATGTCTCCTCTATTGACTGTCAAATTGCAAATATTCAAGATACGAAAACGAGCAAAGAAGATTATAAAAATAGACACGAAAAGCTAAAATTTAAACGCTGATTCGTTAAAAAATATTGATTTTTGAGGAAATCAGAAGGAATTAAAGATAGCGTTAAAAAATGGTTAAAAATTTGTCTTCATTTTAAGCAATTAAATGGATAATATTTTTAATCATTTTCTTACGCTATCTTTAAATACTTATAATTTTCTGAAAAATTAATATTTTTTAAAAAAATAAGGGTTTAAATTGTAGCATTTCGTATCTACTTTTATAATCTTCTATATGCTCGTTTTTGTATTTTGAATATTTGCAATGTGACAGCCAATAGAAGAGACATCATTTTTTAACGAAATAAAGAATATTTGAGATCAGATTGCCCATATTTCAAGAAAACCGGCCCATTGGACGAAATTGTGAGCACGGGGCTTCATTTCTAGGTATACTAGAAATCGGCTCTCAAATGCCCGCTAAAATCCGTTTCCTGCAGGTTTTACACTCTCCTTGTCAGATTTTCTTTTTTGGATGATTCTATTGGTATTTTCATGAGATATCCATGTTTGAAAATTATGTCAGTATTTAACATCACCTTAAGGGCTTATAATATTCCAATTGCATTTATATATAGTTCTGGAGAACTGAAAAATGCTCAATTGCTTTACATAATTATTTACAACCTTAAGTTGACTGCGCACATTGAAACAATTCATTATTTGAAAATAAGAATATTTATTATTTTTGAGTTAATGTGTCTTACAAGAATTCTCTGAACATTGTTTATTTTATCATCTAATACATAAAGTTATTGTATGTTTTGTTGAGTAGCTTAGATGCTTACAGATGCGTAAGTACAAATATTCTTAGGTAACATTGTTTTTATAAGACATGCATTCAGTGCCCATTGCGTTTACGACTTTTCTTATGAATATAAATTTTAATATGACCTTTGAGCAATTGTCAGTTTTGATAAGCACAAACGAAATATGCCGGAAACGTCTAATATATTATAAGTGTAATATCTATTACCTTGCAAAATTAAAGATTAAAATGTTCTTAAAAGGCAGATGAAAAACTCTTAACTGCGCATACATATATTTTTATGTCTTACACCATGAAATCATTCGTACTATTGCTATTTGTCTATTCGTCTTTTACTTCTTGTGGTGAGCGTGTAACAAATTTTTTTTTTTGCTAATTTAATACATTTCTGTCAATACAGAAAATTATTCTTGAAATAATTGTGAGGAACATTTGATATAGGTATAAACCAAGTTCGAACCAATTCGAAAAATATAAACCTTAAACTCTTTAAGGCAGTGACCAACCTCTCAATTTCTAAAATTAAAGTTTTTAAAATTAGCATGTTTTGTTGTAAAAAAATCCTTGTACGATATAAGCCCCAACAATCGTCCACGGCGAGTACTAATCTTTGTATGTTTCAAGCTGCGCAGAGGCGAGTCATAAACGGGACGGAGGCCAAGGATGGACAATTTCCGTATTACGCGCAAGTAATGCTCGGCGAATCGACGATCTGCGGAGCGTCAATTATTCACAAGCGCTGGCTCCTTAGTGCTGCGCATTGCTTTGTGAAGTAACTGATCCTTTTTGTATCAGATTTGTGACACCCAAACATTAGCATTTTTGGTCAAAATCATAATTATTCAAGTCCCTTCTTTGCACTATATCTGTACATATGAAACAAAGTAGATGCACTTTATAAATGCACGACGTGTAAGGGTGTGGAGTCTTCAAACGATTTAAAAAAACCTCGTAACTCTTTTGACTTTATTCGACTCGTAGTCGAAGCGCTTATTTGAATTTTGAATTTTGTATTTCGAATTTTCGTACCCTATAGGTGTGAAAACTATTACTTTATCATTAATATAAAATCGAATCACATAGTTAAAATTGATCAATGTTTAGAGGCATTCATTCTTTTGATGTTCATAAAATTTTTAATTATAGATTGCAATAATAGATCAATATTTTTCATAAAAATTTTAGTCCGATACCAAACTCGTACATTATATCTGTGGGTACGATTGCGAACTTTGGGGTCAATGGGGACAAATACTTAGTAGAACAAGTTATAAAACACGAAGATTATGTAAGTTAATACTACATTAACATCTACTTACTATTTTATCAGTTTAAGTGCATTATTATTAACTTAATTTTCCAATTGAATAAATCAAGGCCAGCAGCAAAGACGATAAGATCACATTTAACGATATCGCTCTTCTACGAGTGAACGAAAGCATTGCATTCAGCAAAAAAGTAGTATCAATTGAATTACCCAAAAAAAACTTTGTTAAATTCGACGACACTTTGGCCACTATATCTGGTTTGGGGTTGACAGATGATCCGAAAGTAAGCATAATAAGTTTATTGTAAATGTATATTTATGAAATGGTACACATTTCTCAAGGGGATGTAATAGTCAACTTTAGATTGGTTCGTAAAATTTGTTCGAAGGCTATTTTCAGACAATTTGGAATATCGCTTTCATCCTTTGCAGGGTGGTTACTTAGAGTGCAGTATTACGAAGTATAATGATGTCATGATTTTGCCTATATCAAAATATATTTTTTTAATTTATTAAAGATGTATAATTTACTCAATCGATGACAGTTGACGATTACGTTCCCTAAATTATTCAATGTGTATATAGCATTATGAAAATCGTGCAAGTGCCATGGTGCTGAACTTCATCAATTTCTATTTTGAATACCGCCTTGAAGCATGTACCAAGGACCATAAATTAAGCGTTATCAACAAGTTTCAGAAAAATCATAGGAAATGAGTTTTTTCGGAGAAAATCCTTAAAGATTAATAATTCAAATTTCAAATTTTCATTTGTTTTAAATATAATATAGAAATTGAGGTGCGTGTAACAATGTGCTTATAAAATTTACAGATACCTAATCCATACGTTCTGCGATACATAGTGGTTGGAGTTGTCTCATTAGATCGATGCAAACGAAAATGGCCAAATATAGATGATAAACATCTATGCACTTCGAACACACACAAATTAACTTGCCGGGTAACATTATATCTTCGGTAATTTTGTAATATTAACTAAAAACTAAATTCTAAATTGTTCTTTACTAATTATTGCAGGGGGATTCAGGAGGCCCAGTCGTCGCCGAAGACGTACTTATAGGCATAGTGACTTATGGTCCCGATAACTGTGAACCAGTCCAGCCAGATGTGCATGCAAGAGTCTCCAGTTATCTTGATTGGATCAAAAAGAAAATGAGCTTGTATTCAGATCAATTAGCTTAGTATAAACGTTAATAAAATTAAAACACAACCATTAAAAAAAACGAATCCTTTCCTTTAGTATTACATTCGTTAAAATTTATCATCAGATAGTATATACAAGTGATAATTAACCTATTCCAGTTCAGGAGCCTTTATTTAGAAAAATATTTTTTAAAAAAACACACTGACCAATTTACAATTAAAGCAGACTTTTTTCCCAAAAAATCCTGGAACTGAGCTGGTTATTGATGAAACCACGGTACCATGGCAAGATCGATTGTCTTTTAAGTAATATATCAAAAACAAGGCCCACAAATACGATGTTAAACTATTTAAATTGTGTAAACAAAATGTTTACGCTCTACACATAAATATTTATTGTGGCGAAAATTCTGATGATTAGAATACTTATACATCATTGGGTCATGCTGGAAAAGTTACTTTTGAATTGGTGGACAACTACTTGGATAAAGAAAAAATTCTGTATGCTGATAATTTTTATAACGGGATTCCTCTTGCTGAACATTTGTTGGATAGAAAAACGTTTCTTTGTGGAACATGTGGAAAAAAATAGAAAAGGAATTCCACTTGAAATACTACAACATAAATTAAAAAAGGGAAACATCATTGGAAAACAAAATGATACTGGTATTAAAATAATGAAGTGGAAAGACAAACGTGATGTCTTAATGATAACAACGGTCAAAAACCATGAATGCCTTTTGACTGACACTATTAAAAAAGCCAGAGGAAGTGTGATTCAGAAACCTTTGTGTGCTGGATTATATAACCGAGTTAAGAAATGGAGTTGACATGTCAGATCAGCTGTCTGGGTACTATAGTACTCTGAGACGAGGATTTAAATTAGCGATCGCACATTTTAACACGACATCTGTAAAATAACATGTGGTGGTTTTAAGAACTGAGGGAGAGTGAATAGTTCTTATGGGCCGACCGCACGGTATTTACAGATGCGATCGCGAATGGTACCGAAAAGTAGTTTTCGAGATTATCACTGGTACTGCAGTAATCAATGCCTGGATTTTGTATAGGGGAAACACCCAAAATGCAATATCCTTATTAAATTTTCGAGAGCAACTGTCAAGGGCTTTATACCCATGATGATGATGATGAGTGTTTGGAAACTGTAAGTAAGTGTCGGTACTATCACACTCTATAGTAATATCAAATTTCCGTCGTAGATGCACGAATTGCTATAAAAAAAAAAACAAGAAAATTGACTTATCTGCAGTAGAAGCTGGGATTTGAACCAAATCGATCAAAACAGTATGCAATGAATGCAATGGGTGTATATTATGCTTAGAGTGTTTTAACAAAACACATTTGAACAAGAAACATTAAATGCTATTTATTTAACGTTGTAATTTTTGTATATATTTAATAAAATGTTTAAGAGCAAAAATATTTATAATTTGTTGAAGATATAATTAAAATATTATATTTTACTTCTAATAAAAACAAAAAAAAGCCTATTTTAATGTTTTTTTTTAAACCCATTTCATAGTTTAATTCTTAGCATATGTAATTTATGGATTTTTCTTCTCTAAATGTATGAGCTTTTTCTACATTTAGGCCCTATTCAATTAACTTTTTAATAATATATATGTATACATCAATATAAACATGAAATAACACTTATTTATATTGATGTATATATCATCATTAAAAAGTTAACTGAATAGGAGCAGGGGGTAAAAAAAGCTTATATATTGTCAGGAACGAACCTGTTAAAATTACCGGGTTTGGTTTCGTCATCTAATTAAAATTGTTGTTTTGACTTATTTAATTTAAAATTTAAAGATTTTTAAGAATTTAAAATTTTAAAAATAAAAGAGTTTTTCAGATTTCATTATTTGTACAAGAAAAATATTATACACTTATGTTAGTTAAAAATAGAGAACAAGATAAATTTGAATTATGACAATTTTTCGTGATTATAATCTTGAAAAAGAATATAAAACTGTCAAACTATTTCACTATATATTTATAATATCTAAAACTGCGATTTTCCCGATAAATTCACCATTGACGTTTGCTTTAAAAGGTCCAAAAACAAGAAATATCGCATATGAAGTTTTATTATTATTTTCAACACTATGAAATCATTTCTGCTATTACTGTTGTTTTATTTAACTGTTGTTACATGTGGTAAGTATCCTTAAAATTCTTTCAATACCTTCAGTCGACACCATTCTTCGAAGTCCCCTTAAGTCCGAATAACTTCCTACTAACATTTATAAAATCAAATTGAAATCAACAACATTTTAATCAGAACGAGCATAAATTTCATCAGAGATGACAATCGCACATTACTGTTACCGTAAAAATCAAACTCTATATTTTGCAAGTGGCACAGCGGCGGATCATCAACGGTGAAGATGCCGTGGACGGCCAGATTCCGTATTATGCGGTCATAACGTTTGGCTTATTGAGAAATATGTGCGGAGCGTCGATCGTTCACAAGCGTTGGCTTCTCAGCGCGGCGCACTGCTTCGAACAGTAATAATGACCAGAAAATTTATTTTATTCATTTAATAAATTTTTTTAAAGCATTAAACATAAAATTCATGTGATATGATACGAAAAATTGAATTTCATAAAGTTCCAGATTATTTCCATACCTCTTTATCAGAGTCGGATCGAGTAAAAACAACATTTACAAAGGACAACTGTATCCTATAGAAAAAATTATAAAACACGAACGTTACGTAAGTCATTGAATTTTTACATTTTCTCTAACGATAAAATGTTTTCATCGATTTAATCAAGTTCAGCGGCATGACGGCGCTTGTCAACGATATCGCTCTCATACGAGTAAAAAGTGACATACAATTTAGTTGGAGAGTGCAACCAATCAAATTCCCTAAGGACAATGCAGATAATTTCGATGATGCTTTGGCCACTGTATCTGGTTTAGGATTTGCGAAATCTCCTAGTGAAGGTGTAAGTTTGTGAGAGTTGCAAGAATTAACGTCTTTGTAATATTTGTAGATTTTTCATAAAGTATATATTTGTTGATGAACTGTTTAAAATTGAAGTTCATATTTTTCACCGATGATTACCTCGTAAAGTAATTCATTCTGTCTTCTAAAATATAGTTTGTTATTTATCTTTTATTCGCATACATACCAATAAAAATTATGATATTTTTGTACGTAGGGGTCAGACTCGTAATTCTATTTTATTGATATAAATCGTAGAAATTATTGAAAAAGTTTTTTTTTAAACTAATACAAATTTAATAATTTTACATGAAAATTGCATGAAAATATCGAGTTTGCTTGTATGAAACGTAAGAAAAAAATGTATGAAAAATGATTTTTATCCGTGTACTTATTTACAGCGCCACGAACCAAAAGTTCTGCAATTTACGTCGGTTCGAGTCGTCAAATTAGAAAAATGTAAAAAATACTACTATCAAGAAATGTCGATACGAGACACGCACCTGTGCACTTTAGGTGAAAATGGAAAGGCAGCTTGTTACGTAACGTTTTTTCTTTCATAATGTTTCTAGTACTTCTTAATTACAGATATTAAAGTATAAGATGTTGTTACTTATAAATTTTGCAGGGAGATTCGGGAGGACCAGTCGTTGCAAAAGGCTTACTCATAGGCATAGTGTCTTTCGGTAACGCAAACTGCACTGCAACTACGCCAAATGTACACGCGAGGGTTTCCAGCTATGTCGATTGGATAAAACGTAAAACGAGTTTGCATTCAGACGTGCTGTTTTAACAATAATAATTAAATTGACGAGGAAGTTCATTTGCAGCTGGAAATTAATGTATTAATTAAAAACAGATTAATTGTGGCTATTAATTTGACATTTGCTGGAAACATTTTTTCAATGCGACATTCCAAAATTATTTTTTTTATTATCCTAAAATACCTACTGCAACCGAATTTGAACAAAATTAATACTATAAATAATATTTTTGAGAAGCTGATTATAACCTCGTGTGACCTTTTCACCCTTGCTTCGCTCGAGCGCAAACGTCTACATGTTTTGAGGATAGATTATTATTGTTCCTCGCAATTAATACTTGTAATATGACCATATTTTGAAAATTTTTACGATAGATTCCTATTTTTGATGATCTGTCGTAAACTCGTAAGTATAGTATTGCCCTTTCACAAATGCCAAGAAACTTATAAGTTTGACGAATTGCATGTTCAAGCAATAATCGAATTTATTCAAAATGTAACGTAATTGTAACATTTTTTCCAGTAGTAATTATATAAATAATATTACATTTTATTATGAATTTTAATTAAATATATATTTAATAACAATTAATATATTGGTTTAATTTACATTTAATTGACCAAACAAAATCCGTAAAATAAATTCGAGCAATCTTAATATTTCAGTAAATTATAACTAGGTATATATATATATATATACATAAATCCTCTCTTAAAAAAGTGATGGATGAAACCTGTCATCAGAATAAGACTGTTGTGATTGGTGTTGTAGACTCATATAATAATTGGTCTATTTATAAAATAAGCGCCAAAATTTAATATGTTTGAATTCAATACTTAATAAGTACGTGTTTCATGAACATCATATTTGTTATACTTAGTGTTAATAATCATTTGACAATTATTTAAATTTTGTCAATAGTGTTTATGTTTAACGTTGATGTAAATGTATACCTACGTGAATCGTGACGAGCACGATTTTTAAATGCTTTTTGGTATTGGTAGCACTTATTCAATGCTACTCGCAAATTAACACTCTTTTTTATAAAGTTGAATAATACTAAATAGACTTTCATTATAAAAATATAAAGACTTTAATTCTAAATTTGATTTTTAAATTTTCTTAATATAAGCATTAAAGTATTTTTTTTAAATAATATTTATTGAAAAATGCAAGCATTTACTTAATTCAATATGTATATCCTTATTGTTAATTAATTAATAATTAATTAATCCTGAATAGTTTTACACAATATTAAATCTTATTAATAAAAGTGTTTTACTTTTAATTCTTTGAATTTTGATATGAGCGCATCACGCTTAAACTTCGAATATTCCGCGTCTATTCGAAGATCCCATATTATCCCATATAAGCAATTGTTAATTCATCTGATAATCTTTTAAATGAAAAAAATATTCAATTTACCAGAGGGCAGCACTGCAGTTGCTGAATGGTGTGTACGACTGTGTGTGTGTGAATAATGAATATTATATATTGTTATTCGAAATCGCGGAATTTTCTTGATGGCTGTACATTCAATGGTGCCAACTTAACCACTAAGAAGAAGAAGAAATCCCGGAACAGACAGGAACAAGGACATGACCTCCAATATACCTTGAAGTATAATAAAAAAACAAGAGAAACGGACAGGAAAGTTGAAAAGATCGTGCGCAATTTGAATCTAGTTCAACAACGGCACTCCGAACGACAGATAAATGTGCAAACTTCAAGTATTGTTTAATTACGACAGAATAGAATAAGAGAAGGAAACAGTACACGAAGGAAATTATCTTCGGCAGATGTGAATTTCCGAAAGCATAAGGCTATTAGGCGTTGTAGTTTGTTTTTACGTTTGTCGTAAGTAAAAAACTCAATGTTTGTGTATCGAGAGTTAAGACAATTACGAAAAATATTGTTATTCTAGGAAGTTCTTGATGACATTCTTCGTAGTCGTAGAATTGGTTAGCTATATAGTGCCATGCGAAGAAAATAGCTGAATTTCTTTGCGGGAGCAAGGCTTCTTTTGATGAAAGGTGATTTTTTCTTACGACTCTAGATAATAGGAAGTGTTTTAATATTTGAAATTGACGTTAATTATTAAAACTTTTCAAAATATAATATTTCTCTTTTTGTCACCTTCAAAACTTCAAAAGCATTCTAATGGACATTATTTTTATTTTGCTTATTGAATAGGAAAACGGCAATTTGTTTTGACACCATAATAATTAACTGGTAAGTATTCAATATGGATGGCTTAATGTATGCAGTACGTCATGATACATTGACTGCTGTGCAACAAAATGTTGAACAAGTGCACATAAACAGGGATGAAACATGGTTGGATTATAAGCTCTTGGTAGCAGCCTTTGAAAGGCAACACAAAGGTATTATTAACTTTCTTCTGGAGAAAGGGTGCAGAGTGAGACAATATAATAAAAAAAATGATGATCCAACACCACTTCACTATGCAGTTCGTCTTGGAGATAATGTTATTGTGAGAAAAGTATTAAAGAAAGGTGCTTCTATTTTTGATAAAAATTCTGATAAGGAAACTCCATTTTATATAGCTATAAAAGAAGAGAAGTTTAATGCAATTGATGCCATGTTGTCCTCTTATAATTTTGAAGCCTTTGATAGTATAAATGATGATAATTTAGCTTTTTTCTATATGGCCTGTCTAAGAGGTAAAACACCAATCGTGCAGAAATGTTTAGATCTGAATTTTCCTGTGAATTCTCTCTTCAAGTTGGGCATTGACAAATGGGATGGTTATACGCCCTTACATTTTGCAGTTGAAAGCCAATGTACGAGTACTATTCGTCTTCTTCTTGGAAAAAATGTTAATGTCTTTACTAAAAATACTCAAGGTTCAACACCACTTCACATTATGTTTTACAATTATAATTTTCCTTGTATTTTGAATTATCAAACAGTATATAATGCACTAATTCGCAAATGCATTGAAGTATTTGAAAACCCTGTTGATAATAATAATGTCACTCATTTTCATATTACCTGTATTAAGAGTCCATTACCAATAATTCAATTTTTTCTTAATAACGGAGTAGATGTTAACAAGCCTATCTCATCTGAGTCAAATAAACTCCCAGGTTATCATCCATTACATATTGCCGTTGAATACGGAAGGGAAAATGTAGTTGCACTATTTTTGAAACATGGTGCTACTGTGAATGTAAAATCTAAAACAGGCTTAACACCGTTACATATAGCATCTTCTAAAAGAAATTTAAAAATTGTTAAATTGTTGTTGAAAGCCAATGCTGATATTAACATACAAGATGATGAAGGTAGAACTCCTATCCATAGTGCATTTTTTAGTACCGAGAACTCAGAGATTGTTACTTTACTGCTGTCTAAGGTTAAAAGGAATATGAATATTAATGATTCACATGGTCTTTCATATTTTCATATAGCTTGTGCTAAGGCAAATGTAAATATAGTTGAACAGTTTCTCAAACATAAAGTATCAATCGATTCTTGTATCAGTTACAAAAATGATGAGTTCACTCCAAATGAACAGGAATATCCATTAGATGAGAAAAGTTTTGCTGGCTATTCTGCTCTACATTTTGCAGTTGCTTTCAATCAAAAAGATGTTGTGCTAATGCTTTTGAAGCATGGTGCTAATGTAAATATTAATTTAGGCAACTCTAATATTAAACCTCTTCATTTAGCTTGCATGTACAATAAAATGAAATATGAGAAGTATTTATGTTCCTTTGATATGGATGATTGGACAGATGGTGGTGATGATCAAGTACAAATCATTAAATCTTTATTAAATCATAAAGCACAAGTGGATGCTAAAGATATATGTGGAAAAACACCTCTTATTTATGCATGTGAAATAGATATCATACAGCGATATGATGATGATGATAACTTCGATTATGACTTCGATTCTACCTTCAAGCGTCAACTAAGTAAGAATGTGATAAATATTGTTGAAATATTCCTTAGTCATGACACTGATATTCACATTCATACATTATGTGGCAAATCGCTTTTACACATAATTTGTAAAGAAAAAAAATTGTTGCAAGATTTCATGATAATGCAATTATGTTTAAACAAAGGAATAGATGTCGATGCTAGAGATGAACAAGGATTTACTGCTCTACATGTGGCAATTAAAGCAGATAAGCCCAAATTGGTAGATATGTTGTTGGACCACAATGCAGATATTAATGCTATAACTAAAGAACTTATGACACCACTACACTTAGCAATAAGGTACAGTTGTATTTCACAGGGAGAAAATGTTGGATTTCCAATTATTGTATCACTTTTAGAAAAAAATTGTGATGTGAATGTGCAAAATGCAAAAGGAGAAACACCAATACATATGGCTTTTGCTACAAAATATTCAGATATTTTTATTAGCTACCTTTTACAATATGGTGCTGATATTACTACCAGAGATATGCAAAGTATTCAAATTTTTTCTACGTTCTGTAAAGATAGCACACTCACAACAAAATTAGTGCTTTTTAATCACATCAGAAAATTAGATGCCCTTGGATCATATGTTAATAAAGATGTTAGAGATAGTTGTTTGAATGCTATTTCATTAAATGAAGAAGATGATCATTTTATGAAAAAATACACAAAAGAAGTAGAGAAACTGAAAAATATCAAAGTAGATAATTATTCTACCTTACATCATATTCTGCTTAAAGATGAAAATGAAATGGCAAAACATGTAAAAAATGAAACCTTGAAAAGAATTATGTCACATAAAAAACTTAAAGATTATTTTCCTACCTATTATTGCTTTCTGCAAGCACAATACAATAAAGGTATTGCAAGAAGAGCCATATTGAATCCTGCTAAAGTAGCATTTAATTTTATTACCAACATGAGTTGGCCTGATGCATGTTCTGAACGAATTTTCAGATATCTTGGTAATCAATGTATTAAAAACCTCATCAAATCAAAAGATGTTAAAATTTGTTTAAAGAAAAAATTATGTCACAGTACTGTAGAAACTAGTGAACCTTCAAAAAAACAATTACGTCCAGTGTAAGAACAAATCATTAAAATGTTGACACGTCAACTAATGTGTAATTATTTTTTATGCATTAAAATTATAAATTATTAACTGTTACTGATAATTCGTACTCATATCAATTGGACAAGATTTCTCCACTTACATACAAGTGTTTAATGTTTCTAAATTGTAATCAGCTATAATATTACTTTTTTATTGTTCAAATATGTTTTTGTGTAATAAATATATTTATTTGAAATGCAATAAGTGTTTGTTTTTAGTATGTCTAACATTTTTAATTAAGCTTTATATACATATAGAATGAATTATTAATATTTTTCAATTATTGTAATAATAAGAAGCTACTTGGAAAAATAAAAAAGTTTCCATAATTCTTAAAAACTGTTCACCAGTTCTGGCCATCTGAATTTTTCACGTTACAATAATCCTTAATGCACAGTATAATAAACGTCACAACATTTTAAAAGTATATGCTAGAACATCCATATTAATTATTACAAATTTTCTTATCATTGTTTTAACGAATAATTAAAAAATTATATTGCGCACGCGAGGGTTTCCAGCTATGACGATTGAATAAAAAGTAAAACTAGTTTGCATTCAGAAGTACTGTTTTAACAATGATAATTAAAGTGCCGAGAAAGTTTATTTGCAAGTGAAAATGAGAAGATTAATTGCGACTATTAATTTAATATTCTATGGGAAAATAAATAAAGCATTTTTTCAATGCGACACATTGTATTGATGGAAAATCAAATTTTTTTCACGGGTTTCGCGAAACTTGCTTTTTTGTGCTTCTTTTGTATGCGCAAAGTACTTGTTATTTTACTATTGGAGGACATTTAAGTACTTCGCGCACGGTTTCTCAATTCTCATAATAACTTACAGAAGCATTAATTAGAACGTAGAAGCCTGTTAAGTAAGTATATAGTCGACGATCTGATTGTTTTACTTCGCGCACGCTGCTATCGTTCTTGCTCGACTACTGTGATTGGGTCGACAATTGTGTCAATTTTGGAGGCTTGCTTAGCTCCTAAAATTAAATTCGTTATTTCTGTCAGTATAAAATTTACACGTCTAGATTTTGGAAAAAAAAACTCGTACAAGAAAGAACCATAGTTAGATCTTGAAGGAAACAAGTAGTGCCACATTATTTTGTGGATAAAAGTAATACAAAAATTTGTTCTTTGTTTTTTTTTTTTTTTTTTTTTTTTTTTTTTTTTTTTTTTTTGACTTTTTAATTTGATTACTTATACCTTTTTCCTCGTTATTCCAAATTACGTAAATCGTGTTTTTGCCCTAAATTTTTTCTGATGAGAAAATCACTAACAGTCTATATAAAAAACAGTCTATATATAAAATATTAGTTTGTTATTTTAAATAATATTTTTAGTAGTTTAAGTCAAAATAATTGGGACACATAAGTATAATGGAACTTAGACGCTTTTTTGGTCAGAAATTGCATAAGTGCCAAAAAAAGTTATAAGTTTGACGAATTATGGTCAAGCTTTCTGTGACGTTTGTATAATTGTAAAATTTGTTCAATGGTCATCCATACATATAAGTAAGATTACATTTTAATACTAATTTTATTTAAATATATGTTTATAATTATGAATTTTAATTAAATATATATATTAAATAATAAAGATATTGATTTTAATTTATTTTTAAATTACAATGCAAAATCCCTAAAATAAATTCGAGTGATTATTTGACCCTGACAGCGAAATTATATTTGAACAAGCTGAATCTTTCAGTAAATTATAACTATATATACATGTACATTAAAATATGTACTCAAAATCATTAAAAAATCAACGAAAAAATGTAAGTTGATGCTCATCTTTTCATATGTGCCTAACATTTTCCATTTGAGTTGGAATCCGGTTGTTTATATTATTCATTCTCGCTGAAAAATTACCTCGAGATGCTATTTTACAATTTACTTGTTAAAATGATTTATAATGATCAAAATAAATTATTCGCTATCTTAAATCCCAACTCCCGCTAACTAACAGTCTCTCAAAGGGCGCAGATCCATCTTTTGAATCCTTATTTTCCCTCAGCAGGTGAGCGGGTGATCTTCATTTTCCCGCCGTGGAGCCACACTTACCAAGTCCCTAGATAGTTCTTACCATAGAGATAAACTCCGTGCTCGTCCCCACAGATTGTCACTACAAAGTAACGTCAAAATTTCGTGTTTTTCGCTCTCGGATGTTGGCGGTACTGCCGTCCCGCGGGTTCACCGGTCACCGCAGCCCGCCACTCATACGCTGCGCACGCACTCTCGCCACTTGCCGTCGAATTCGCGGAAACAAAGAAAAACAGGACACATCAAGTACTTACCTGCGCGGCGGTTGAGAGAAAGAAGAGAAAACGTTCCGCAGCTGAATCGCAGAGGCGAATCTACATACAGAGGAGCATGCGGCAGATACAATCATTGAGGAAAACTTTCGCGGATTAGCCAGTGTGCGCGACTCAACGGACGAATTATTCCAACAACCGAATGATCGCATCTGCTTTTCAACGACCATTCCGCAAGCATTCTATAACTATGGTATGTGGCTAACTGAACTGTTCTTATCTTTAATTTGATATGTTTATTCGAGAAGAAAACACGTTGCTTTTTCCTCAGACTGTTGTTCGCGATTCAGGAGTTAAACTTCGATTAGCGAATGCTGAAGAACCAGTGCCAGCTGCGTATAATTAGCCTGAACAGGTTCAGGTTCGATTAAAGGTGATTTACTTACATATTTTACAAGTTACGATAGTGTAATATTATGTCAGGATTTTTCGTAAGCTTCACATTTTTATTTGTAAAAAAATTGACGGTTATTGATTTCGTTGTTAATGTTTACAAGTCAATGCCGTTTGTTTTATGCTATTTCATTCAAAAGCAGATTTAATAAACTTGGGCGTTTGTAATGATACTCTAATGGAAAATATTACTTATTTTTTCAGAGCTTGTTTGAAATTCATGATGAGTCAATGTTGTTCAGGATATGTATCTGCTATAGTACCATGCAAGTAACGCAGCAACCGTTTTTCTGAATAATTTGAAATACACAGCAAATTTACAGTAAGGTGAAGATCAGTTTTTTTTCCACTAATTATGATGAGTAGTTATTTTCATGAGTCTACTTCGTAGGCGAAGCACCTACAAATTTTTTGCCCGTACTAAACGGATGATATTATATTATATATTATTTTTCTCATGCCTGCTTAAAAGCTTAAATACAAGTATTTAAATAAGCAGTATATGCCTAAAGTTTATTTTCTTAGTGTCTCCATAGGAAACAATAATATAATCCTTCCTATATAGCAGACGCAAACTTACAAGTCTGAACTTCTTTGCAGAAAGTGTGCGATGTCACACCCGCAGCAGTGGAACCAAAGTGTACCAGTGACTTTTCTACCGAACAAGAGCGCTGCCAGAAAAATTATTCAATCTCGTAAGTACGCAAATAACTCAACTTTAGCGGTCGCGAGAAACATAATGTCGTAGGTATAGTTGTGCACACGAAAAACTCCACTTTAACGCTAGAAAAATAAGTATCGTTCTTCTAGCTTAGGCAAAAAATTTCGCTTGCCTTTTCGCTTACACTAAGTACATTTTCTTCGCGTATGTTATTATATCTTTACGCGTCAAAAAATCCAACTTCTAAGTTTCGCGCGAAGAAAAACCAAAGTATAGGTCTATAAGGCGAAGAAGAACCAGAAAACGGCTACTTATATCGCGAAAAAAGCCAGTTTGCGTCTTCCCGGACGAAGAAAAGTCAGATTGACTCTTTCCGGTCAAAAAAAAAGCCAGTTCGCGCTGTCCCTGGATGAAAAATGCTAACTGACGACATTTCGCGCGAAAAGCCAGCACTGTCAAGTAATGCTATATATCTTGTAAATATTAATTATCACAAAACAATTACTATTAATACTATTAATAAGCGATTGGAATCCTGAATCAGAGTAGTGATAATTCCAGTTTTATCATTGACTTTTCATGAATTAGAGTGTACATGAAATTGTACATTTATTGTGCTACCTATACAGAAACACTCTTTGGAACGCAGTAGCTCCCGGCCAGCGCCCCAGTGGCAACGCAATAAATCTGCAATTTCGAGTACACTGTGATGTTATGTGGAAGTAAATAGGATGTGTGGAGGCGAAATAAAAGAAACAACGTGTTTGAGTAATAACTATCGCCTTTATATACGTACTGTCTGAACTGATTACTCAGC
>JAPYZP010002106.1:0-14352 GCA_030522985.1 Torymus sinensis
GCGGCGGCTGTCTATCCGAGCGAGTATATCTGTTCGACTGTGCGCTTTCCTGTCATTACTGCATTCTCCGTGTCCCTCGTACCGTGCACCAAATATACTCGCTCGCAGCCGCTGCTCCACTTGCTGCTGCTGCTGCGGCTCTCTTTTCGCTCTCTTATGTATGCCCGCCCGCGTTCGCTCGCTTCGATTTAACTAACAGATATGATGCGCGCTCCTTACGTATATAGCCTCCAATTCACCCTCTATCTGTACGTCTCTCTCTCAGTCTAGTTGTCTGGCTTTCGACGCATTCTCCTCTTTTCCATCGGTTTCTTGCGTCCTTCGCCCTCCCCTACACCCTCCTTTCGCTCTACCTGATGCTCCATATAAATTATCGCCTATAGCTCTCGTTCTCATTCGAGCAGCAGCAGCAGCAGCAGCAGCAGCGTCGCCTATGAATTTTTCATCAACGAGGAGGGGAAGAAAAAAAGACGTTAAATTAGTTGGCGGCGGTACTGCCTGCCAGCATATACGAACATTCGCAATTTCCGTTCGGTAATTTAATAATAAAATTTGACGATGCTCATTGAGGCGCCGCGCACGTTGCGCATGCGCAATTTCGCGCACGACTTTTCCCGCTCCCAAGGCCCCGTGAAACTAGCGCGTCGGGTGTACCTGCGTACACGTACATCGAGAGGGGCAGCTCATATATACCTATAGCTGCTCATTAAATACGCGGCGCGTCGTAACCGCATCTCACCTGACCGATCGCAAATTAATTCCGTCGCCCGACAACGCCCAATTAAGGTATATGAAGCGCGAAGATAGAGATCGCGCGTCGCCCTCGTTGCCATCTACATACCCATACGGCACATCACACGCGTGTGCATGTATAAGGTGCGAAGAAAAAAAGGAACGTCGAAAGGCCGAAAGAGTATAGATCCTATGTGGCCGTGCGTATATAGGGAGAAATTAGCCGCCGGGACTGGCGAACACGACGTAGGGGCCATACGCTCGCTATCGGAGTCACGTATAACGCTCGGAGCGCGCGCGAGTGCGCTATCGTTTCCACGAAAAGTCTGAGCGACAAACCGAAACAGCCCGTCGCTTCCGTTCGAAATTTATCGTCGCTTGCGTTCTCGTTCTCTTTCTCTGTCGCTTTTTCCTCGGTTCTGCACGACGGAGGTAACAATGGCCGTTAATGCCCGCAGGTTGTTGACTCGCGCGCGCGCGCGCTCACAGTTGTCGCGATGTGCTCCGTCTCCTTTTAGCCCCGGTAGTGCGCGCGCGCGTACGACAAAAAACCGACGAGCGAGCGAGCGGCTCTCATCCGCTCTGAAAATTTCAGCTTTGCGAAGATTGCGAGAGAGAGGGAGAGAGAAAGGCAAAAGGTCGATATACCGATTTTTTCTCTCCACTACAGCGGCTCGCGCGCACACTGCCGCCGCGCTTTTACATTTGTTTCCCGCGCTGTTGAGCCCTCCGCCGCGGAGTAGTGTAGCGCGCATAGACGAACAAAAGCGAGCGAGAGGAATTAAAAGGGAAATTTAAAGGACTTTTAAATGGCCCAAGGCTGTGCGCGCCGCCGCCAAGGCAGTTTTTAACGTGGAACTTTAAAAAATTCGACGCAGCCCCGTACCGGCAGAAATGCGCCCCGGCAAGTGTGTATACACGAGCAAAGGGGATCGCGTATAGGCAGGCCGCAGATATATGCTGCACGCGCATCCGCGCACCTGCACACTGTCGCGTGAAAAGGCGTCGGGAAAAAGAGTGGAGCGTTGTACAGAGAGAGAGGGAGCGAAAACAGAGCCCCACTAGCAATAGTGCAGCGCACAGCAAGAGGAAGAAAACGCGGCTGCGGGGAAATAGCGGAAATAGATATCTGCTGGCTGGCAGGTATACGCGGCGCGCTTTACAATGGGCCGCAGCCGCGTTAGCGCGGTAATACGCCGCGCTTGCTGCGGGTATTGGCAGTCGAACGAGCTCTCCGCGCGCAACAATGGGACGCACAATGGAAAGAGGCGATAGTCGGCTTGGAAACCGGCAGCCTGCGTAATGCACTGCCGATATACGACTCTCTCCCTCTTTCTCTCTGCGTGTGAGCCTGCTACATGTGCGGATGGATATGTGTGCCGAGAGTGAGAGAGACTGGGAGTTGGGCCACCCGCTACCAAAGCCGAACGGACCGGAGGGAGAGATACTGACGCTGACACGCGCGACTTGCTGACACTTTACGCTTCGGATGACTTGCTAATGACAGTTTCGTTCCTGCTCGACGGATTAATGGACTCTGCAGGTTTCTTTTATTCTGGCCTGAGGTGAAACCTTGAATTTTTAATCTCTCGCGTAGTCGCAAGGACTATTTTCTGATTTGTTGCGAGCGAGCGATTATTATGCCCATTTGCTGATTGTTTTGCTTCATTTTTTATTTCAACATGTGTGTTGGAATTTAAAAGGACTTTTTCCTATTGAAATATAAATGTAGGAAATTCTGAAACTCAAATTTATTTTATTTGTTTTAACAATTATTTGAGTGAAAATACAATTTACTTTTGAAACGCGGATTTAAAAATAAAAATGAGTTATGATTTAAAAGACAAAGTTCAATTAATAAATCGGAGCGTGATAAGATACCATTACAGCTCTCGAGCGAGGCAAAAATTCACAGACGTTGCGCAAAAACGATCCCCGACAATAAATCATTAGAGAGCCGATATGGAGTCCGAGGTCAAGCGATATTGCGTGTGCTTGTGCGCGTGCGCCCTGTACCTACACCAGGCGACGCGTGCTCGTGTGGGTGAATAGCTCGACGAGGAGCACGCGCGCGTGGAGAGGAGAGGAGAGGAGAGGAGAGCGAGCGAGCGAGCGAGCGATGAAAAAGAGCGCAGCCAATCGTGTGGCTCGCTGGCGAAACCAATATCGCAATGTTCCGCCGCGAAAAGTTCGCCGGTAATGCCATACAATATCTACTTCAGCTTCCATTACTCCGCTCTCTCCCTCCCTCCCTTCCTCTCTTTCTCTCTCGTCGGCAATGCAGCAGCTCTTTCTCTCTTTGTCGCTCGCTATCGACTGCTGCGGGCCCATATACAATCTCCCTCTCTTTCTCTCTGCCGCTCGCTCTCTTTCTCTCGTTTCGCGAGCACCCGACCACCTACCTACCTATCTATACCGCTCCGCAATCTGGGCTTTCTCGGCTAGCCGCGCGCGCTACCGGAGATCGCGTCAGCGAGAGAGAGAGAGTGAGAGAGATAAAGCGAGTAACGAGCACGAGCGTGGTCGACCCGTGCGCAAGAGCGAGAGACCCGGTGGTGGTCTAGGTTGCAGACAGGATCGCATCGAACGGGAAACGAGAGCGATGGCGAAATTTATCAAAAAGTTGTCGATGAATAGAGTGATATTGCGTATTAGGAAAAACTTTTCTATTTGTATATTATAAATTATATTAATTTAGTAATAATTTTAGATTATTTGAATTTAAAAGTTAATAATAATAGTAATAGTTTTTTACTAAAAATTATGTTAATTAATTTTACATTTTAATTTATTCTGAATTTTGATATGACGTTTCCCTTCAACAAAAAATTGCCAAAATAAATTGATTTTGAATAAACTTTTTTAATTAACGAATTTCAAAGCTGCAACTTGAAATTTCAGTTACTTATTTTATATTAAACGCTAATTAAGCCCCATTATAGGAAAAAAGTCGTAGAGTATAAAAATTGTTATAAAGCGGAGCGCACGAGAGGGAGAGGCGAAGAGGAGATTAAAAAAATGGTCGAGCAATCGGCTAGGAGTCGTAAAAAAAAGAGAGGCGAAAAAGGCCGCGGGGGAAGGTATAACTCGGTCGTTTTGAAGTTGGCGCTTCGTATTTCTTTTTTTCCAATTATCGATAAGACGAGCGAGGAGGCGAGGCCACTGCGGCGGTGCAATAGAGCAGACTCGAGAGAGAGAGAGCTGGCAAATACCTGTGCACGTATAAACACACACACACAGGCACAGGTTTACAAGCACGAAAGAGAGCTGCGCACATCCTCTACTCTCATCGGCCGCGATATCTCTCTGTCTTTCCTCTTTTGCGCTCGTTCGGTCGTTCCTCCCTTTCTCCCGATAAAATTGCCCATCAGCAGCTCTATACCTACATGCACACACGTACAGCGTTACACACGGGCCGGATCTCGCGCTAGCTCTTTCTCTCGCGGGCGGCGGGAGGAGGCAGCCACTCTCGTCGGCCTCGGAAGCGATTTAACACGATTGGCCGGTGGGAATAAACCGGGCAACGCCGCGCATTGGTTCCATCGGCTCCATTGGCTCGCTCGCCTTCCTTCCGCCCGTCCTTCTCTCGCTCGCTCCTGCTCTCCTTTCTCTCTCTCTCTTCTGTTTGCGCTGCTGCACTTGCACGAGAGAGGAAAAGAGAACCGCAGCGGCCTCGATATCGGCGCTCGTCGTCGCCGTCGTCGTCGCAGCGTGACGTCCGCCCGAGCACGTTTCTTTGGCGAACGAGCCGCGAAAACTCGTTAAACGTCCGTTCGTTTGTTCGGGCGCGCACTCCGCGCTCTCTTTCTCTCTTCGTTCTCGCCGAGCTATTTTTCCGTTTCCGCGAATAACGTCGCCCGGCCCGTATAAACGACTACCACGACTACGGCGGCGGCGGCGGCGACGACGACGATTGAACGACGCCGGGGAAATTGGATGTGTTTGGCTTCGAGCGAACTTTACGAGCGCCGCGGTATAATGAAGATTTCCACCGGGGCGAGGTATTTTTCTCTCCCTCTCTCTCTCTTTCTTCCTCTCCTCCGCCAGCGACGAGTTCATCGTCTTCTTATATATATATATACACACCTCCCACCACCCCTCGTGCTTTTCTTTCCTCCCACTCTCTATCTCTCCCTCTATCCCTCGATTTTTTATTAAGGCCGCAAGCTATGCGTTAAACGCAATAATTATGCGCGCCTTATATCATGATATTACCCGTCGCGAGGTATATGGAAATTGATTGTTTTCGGGATTCTCCCACGTGTCGAGCCCGCAAGTGCGTAGCACAGTAGCGGCTGCACAGCCAAGTGGAGGGAGTAATTAAATATTGTGCAGCCGCGCGGGTTCAAGGACGCTCCTCTGCTAAGTCTCTCCGATCGCGTATAATACACACACACACGCACACTGGGAAGGTTTGCTTGCGCTCGTATACAGGGAGGGCTGACTCCTTAATCGAGAGTCTTATCCCCTGCGCGGACGAGCAGCGAAATTATTACACGCCTTAGGCTTTCACGAGCAGGGATTGCACGCAGCCGCGGGCTGCTGCTGCTGCTGCTGCGGTGGATCGCTCGGCGCCGTGTTTGATTATTGCACGACGCGCGAACGTCCTCCCTCGGAAATTATCATAACTCAGCGTGGTAATCTACCGCACGCCGGCGTGTGGCCGAGAGAGAGAGAGAGGGAAACGAATGTTATTCGAATATATTGTCTGCGCGGCCTTGAATAAAAGCAACGTGCCGAGTGGTAATGATTTACACCTGAGGCTTGTTCGTATCATTGCGGCACGGGTGCGGGGCCCTTCTTTCAATTTTATTGCTCATTCTGGCCAAGCGAGGAAAAAAGGAAGCTCCGGGGAAGGGCTATTCACACAGAATTCAGGAAAAGAGCAGTGCGCTGTCTGTGTTTTACGAGGTCTCAAATAAGTTTTCAGAAGACTTTGAGAAGGCGGCGGCTCGGAATTTTCATAAAACCGAAAAACTGAAACTTCCGGAAGAAAATAAGGAAAATAGAATTTTTAATTAAGTCAACGGGAAAATTTTTCAGGTTTTTGCCCACCCGGGCGCACTGAGTAATTCAAATTTTAATTTTAATTCAGAGTGCAAGCTAATCAAATTAAAATGGAATTTTTCGACGTCATGCGCCGAGATCTAACTCAAAAAAATTTACGTGAGAATGGAAAAGTGGTTTTAGAAAATAAATACTGTGGCGGCTGATTCTTCCAATCCTAGAACTTACCTAAAATTGTGTATAACCCTTTGCCGATGATAGTAATGAGATATATATATTTTATATAAATCACGACAACGCTACAGTTAATGCGGGCAAACTTGTTCCCCCCGCGGAGATGATGAAAAATTCATGAAAACACGCGCATATTACGATTGCCCTCGACCGCGAGACGCCGGCAAAACTCTCGAGCGCGAAAACGGCAAAACACATACCTGGCCTGCGAGCGCGAACTCGCGGTCTCCCTCTCTCTCTCTCTCTCTCTTTCCCTCGGCACGGTAGCACTGCTCGCCCTCGAAGGAAACTCGATGGGCGCCTCGACGGTTTGTAGGTAGGTTATAGCTACGCGCCGTTTGATAGCAGCTCTCGCGCAGCAGCAGCAGCAGGTAAAGGCGAAGGCGCGCGCTGGCATGCAAGCTTAATACTGGACGAATTGGAATTGAATATTATGCCGGCCTGAGTAAACACCGCGCTGGGGTTAAGTGAACGAGCGAGCGCGAGCGAGAGAGAGGGAGAGACGGAGGAACAGTAGCGGCAGCGCAGCAGCTTCGCTTACTTGTTCCGGGCACTGCGCTCGCGCTCGAAAATTGTAATTACAACATCGGTAAGTAAATTATAACACAATGCTGGCGCGCTGCGCTACTACTCCGTGTGTTTCGTATTCGTAAGATAAACACGAGGTGGAAGCTAGCGCGCTCGGATTCGCACTCGCGGACGCCGCCGGTGTATAGCTCGCGCGCAAGAACGAAAGAACAATTAGGAGAAATCGCCGGGACGAGGGAGTTTGTTGTTAAAATGACCACACGTGTGTAACCCTAGACCTGCGTGAAAATTCAAGGAGAACGTAGTTTTCTTTCCTCGCCGGCTGCGCTCGAGCGTGGATCTTGGATAAACATTTATTTATAACCTTGTACAGTTCTTCGCACTCGTAATAGTTGGAGAAAAAAAAATTGAATTTTTTATGAATCTTGCATTGTAGCGGAGCGGAGGGCAGCCGTGAGTAACATAAGTTAACGCTCTTTTCATTCAAAATGGAAACTCGAGTGAATATTAAAGCGCCGCTGGCCCTCGCGGCGTTATTATATTTTAATTATCGAGTTTTTCTCGCCGCTCTCTATAAATGGCCGAGGGAGTGCGTGCGCGCGTATAAATTGAAAAGTCAAGCCGGAAACCGTTTATGAGAACGTATACACACTCCGCAGGAATAAGGCTACAGGAGCGCGAAGATAGGCATCTTTATGGACGAGTTGCGCTGGCAGATGCAGATACGAGATAAACTATATCGCGGCCGATGCGTGAGTATGTGTGTGCAACGTGTACATAGAAGGGAATTCTCCCGTCGAAGCCAATCGCAACGTGGGCTCCCCCCTCGTTATACACTCTGCAGGCCAGGGGTGAATATCGGCGAACTCGATTGGTATCGAGGCGCACGCGCGTGTATATACGCTGCATCTGGCGCACCTGACGGCGCGCGTTCTCACTTTTTCAGCTTATATAGCCTCTCCTTCGCGCCCTAGCGCTCCTTTTCGGCGCGCGTCTACCCCGCCCCCTTCCTTCGTTTTCCCTTTTTCCCTTCTTTTTTGGGTCGTCTCCGGCGTTTGCGCGCGCTTCTTCCACCCTACACACACACACACACACTTGAGCTCTGGCGCGAGTATAACGTCCGCTCTTTAATGACCATTATTGAAATTTTACTGCCTCTTAATTGGAAAGTAATGGCAGGTTTCGCCGGCGGGCATCTCACACGCTTGCACTCTATCTCTCTCTCTCGGTCTCGTTCTCGTTAGTGGAAGAAGACGCTCCGCGCGCATATACTTTGTCGTTAAATGAGTGCGGGTGTGCGCGTCATGCCATGGGAAGAGGAGAGTCCGCGGGCGAAATTAGTCCCATGATTTGTAACGAAACTTTATGGAAAGTCGATGTTATTGCGCCGCGGTAGGTGCGGCTGCTGCTGCTGCTGTACGCCGCCCCCCTTCTATACTGGATCGGGCTTTTTCCGGTTTTACGGCGCGAATTTGCATTCCCGTATAAATTACAAAAGCTGATAGAATATTCAGAATTTATTAACAATTATGCGCGAGTTGAAATTAACTTTTTGCCCCCACAGCGAGAGAAAACACATGTATTATGGCGCTTTTAATTTGAATTTAAATAGCCTCAATACAAACATTACTCGCTCGAAATTTCTATTCAATACAGCGAGCGCGCTGTATGTGTTTATGCACGATATAAACACACACGCAATGCGTAATTTTCAATTGTGTCCAACGTACTACTTGTAATATCGGTTATATCCGCGCGACGGCCAAGGAAAAAGGCTTAGCAAGTAATATATACAAGTCACTCGAGCCTGAAGGACTCATCGAAATTCCGAAAACAAACGCGCGCGCCCGCACATAGACGCAAAGTAGAAATGGCAATAAAGGAAGAGGCGGCCGAGTGAATAGCCTTGTCCACTTATGCGCGAGTCGCGACGCTCGAGTGACTCCCTCTTTCTCTCTTGGAACGGAATTTCGAGGCGACATCTGCGCCCTCCTCGTCGCCCTGCGTCGTCTCCGACGTTTCCTCCGCGTGCGTCTTTCACCCTTGCACTGGTCGAACGGCCGAGCGAGGCCGATATATAGCTGCATGTGTATGCGTGATCCTCGGTCTTAGTTGGCAGCGAGTTACACGAGACTTGCGTGCCGACGCGCGCGGCTCACCGTCAGGGGTGAGCGCACACGACATACGGCCAGAGGGCTCGCTCAAAGTGCAGTCGTGTTCCTTTCAGACTCGACTCGCGAGCGCACGTGCGTAATGCCAATATATGACAATCGAATGGCTCGGCAGTAGCTATTGATCTCAATTGCGACTTTCCTGCCTGCTCTTTCACTGCGAATTAAAGGATGCGATTGAATGCCTCTACTGACTGCCGCTCGCTCGCTCGCTCGCTCACGTTCCATGCGGCTATAAATTCTTCTGTTTTCATTGATTTTTATTGACTCGGGCCTTTCAAGTGACGCTTAATTCAATAGATGTTTGCGAAATTTAGATTTATTGCTGAACGAGATAATTTACTGAATGCTTGGCAAATTGCCTGAATTTCATATTTTTAATTATTCAATTAAAATGTGCTTTTTTCTTTGTATTTTAAGTATAATGGTAATAATAATTTTAATATAAACATATTTTCTAAATTATCGTAGGAATAAATAAAGATAAAAAGAGTTTATTATTTTAATTAAAAATTTTAACCTTATTTAAAAGATAATATATACTTTTTCTTCAAATTACATCTGGTCTTACTTATTCCTAATAAAATTTATAGCTGAAACCATATCTCTAACGAACTCCCCCTTTTTGACGTTTTTATGTTTTCGTAGGAAATATAATTTACAATTCTCTCGCACGACGCTTATACACATAGTCAGATCATAAAGGCGGGTAATTCGGAATAAATTGCTTATCAAGTAGGTATAAAATATTCAATATCTCTGTTAAATATCTATTTACCCGGCATAGTGATCGTCCAGGTGGCGGTGGCGGCGGTGTAACGGTTATCTCGGAAAAATCAAATTCAAATGCCTCCCTAACTCGCCAGAGTTCACGCTCGGGTGCGAAGGAACGGAGTCGCGGACGGGCAGGCTGGCAGGCAGGCGGGCAGGCAGGCGGCATTCGACTCGCTTGAAAGGAGCCCCGGAGGAGATATCCGCAGAGCAGGTACCACCCATCGATAATTAATACTTCGACTCGTTTCGGCTGGTGCCTCCTAATTGACAATCGCCATTAGTTCCGGACGATGAAGTTCCAGCTCAATTGCAATGGGGCCCGCCGCATGAGCGTCCTCTCTTCTTATTCTCCTTGCACAATTGACTTCGGCCCGTTTCCAAGACCATGTCAATGTGATATACGATTCGATTTAAGTCTAATTAAAAGTCGATTTTCTCGAAGGAACCGCCAGGTTTCCGGATCATCAACGGGGAAGGGGGAGGCGGCCCGGCCTGTGCCTTTAATAGGCCCTCATTTGTTCTGTTCGAGGGGACTTTTGTTTTCCTCTCACAGGAAGCGCCTCTTGCCGCGGCATTATTAGCTGCGGCGTTGAAAACTCAAGTAACGACGCAACCGTTCCTGTGCTACTTTGCTTTCTCACAGTTGCGAGGAGACAAATGTCTCGGATCAGTCGATTCCTTATACTTTTTGGAATAATTGAGGGTGTGCGTGGTAAAGGACGGTATAATTATTGTAAGAATAAGATCATATGTATACAATAAATATACACATTAAAACTTGGATCTGATAAGCAACACTATGTACTGTATAAATCGTGAGAACTGCTGTACTTATGAATCTAAACACATTTGACGACAGGCGTACTATAACAAAATCTTTGAAAAATATACTTTTGCAGGTTTATTTTTATTAAAATTTATTCGAGACTTTTACAAGCACATAAAGGTGTAAAAATTAGAGAGTCAGGGTCGACTGTATATCGCACGTGTGGGCTAAAACAATCGAAAAGGCGCGGTGGGGGGTGAGCGGGGGCGCGTTGCAATAATTCGCTCCGCTCGCGCCTGAAAATTCGTCGCGTCGTTCCCGCAGGGCCATTAACTTCTGGTAACGTGCGAAAACGGCAGTAAATTTCGACGGAAGTAATGGATGCCGGGCTTTAAGGATGTACAACGGGAGTCCCGCGCTCTGCCACCGGTCCCCTTATATTCGGGGGGCCACCGTCGCGCCACCGTAAGAATGTGTAGTAATACACTTCGCTCACACCCCCTGCCCCCTGCCTTCGTTCGAACTATATACGCGAAGCTCGAAGGAAAAGGGGTAAGCAGTAAGCCGGCGGCGTAGCGCTGGCTCCTACGGCCGTCGCCGCCGCATAAACATAAATTATCAGCTGGTAATTACAAGATACGGGCCCACTCTCTCCCTCTCTCACTAGCGCGTTCACGTTCTCCCGGCTTCCTTCATTCGTTCCTTCCGTCCTTACAAGCCGACGCTTATAATGAGGAGCGTAAGAGGGTAAGTAACCCCCCTTCCACTTTCTTTCGCCCCGCGCTCACCCCCTCTTTTCAGTTTTACACCACCCGGCCCCTACGCTCTGGAGGAGAGTAAGAGTAAGAGAGAGAGAGAGAGAGAGAGAGAGGCGCGTTTGCACGCGCTGCACGAAACTCGCGACTTCTAATTGTTATATACATTCCATTAGGCTAATTGCCGAATTAAGACTTCTGCGCGCGAAAGAGGAAGTTCGAACCGGGAATAGGTATATTGGATGGGAAACCAGTCGCGGTAAACATGCTCCGATAATTTGCCCGCCCAATTACCCGAATCATTATTATTATTATTACTATACTATTCTCTGGCCTTACTCTTCGATTCACCACTCGAGTTCTACTTCAAATAATCTCTTATTATAAATACTTGAATAATAAACTTGGCTATGTTAACATCAATAGTTGAATAAGTATTTGAATTATTTATTTATATTAATTAATGCCTAGGAATAATTTATAAATCATCATAATTATATACTAAACTCTTGAAGACGTAACATAGGTCTGGCGAATAACTTAAAAATTAATCTCATGTACTACGGACGATATTTGCTCATTCATCCTATTTAAAACAAAGTTCGCACATCACAATTTATAGTTAAAAATATCGTTCAACTTTAAAGCAGAAATTGGTATAAAATCGTGATTTCAGTAAAAAAAAAAATATATTTCCAATTTCCTCTTCCGTATTTATCTTCAATTTGTAATCTCTCTCGTGGCTACAAATTCCCCCGCGAAAATAAATAATCCGAGATAGCGTCTCATGTAAATACTCTCGCGCGCTGCCGCTGCCGCCTTGAATCGATGACACTGTAAGTCTTGAGGAAATAAAGGGCGCCTCGCGCTACCGCGCAGGTATCAGCTCCCTCCCTCTCGCCACTAAAGCACCACCGAGAGAGAGAGGGAGAAGCACCCGCGCGTCGAAATCGGTAAACGCGAGGAGGATTCCTCGCTATCGCAAAAACAATTAATGCCCGTTAAAAGAAATCCGTGATTTACGGGGGCCGTGTAGCGCGCTCGCGGGGTTCGGCTCGTTCGAGATAACGCCTGAACCCCTTCTTAGCCCCCCGACTTAACAAGCGAGCTTACCGGCACGCGGCATTTTACCTCTTGCCTCCTTTCGTTTCGTATATATACATCGTGCCACAACGCCGCGCGAGCCATCTTTCCTAGACAAGAGAAAGAGAGAGCGTCCACAAGCCCTGCGCCGAGAGCTTGCTGCACTTAACGAGTGCCAAAGCTGACCCATTCGTCTTTCGCGCGCAACTGCGCGCTCGCGGCATTCTTCTATGTATATATAGATAACACGGAGGCGTGACTTGAGCTTGCTCTCGATCACGCGCGCTCTCGCGACAATTAGGAATCTTTACGGCGTGGATCCTTCCGGACTTTTCCGGGAGGAGGCTGCGGTTCGCGTCGTTAAAAATGCCTCTTTCTCCTCACCGCCTTGATTATTCTTCCAAATACTTTGATTGCGTTTATTCAATTATACACATTTTCCTATCGTTATTAATTCGTAATTCCCTTATAATTGCAATCATTCGTGTCCACTTGCGTCTATCCACTTTCACTTCCGCTCCCTTACGATCAATTAGAAGAACCTTCATTAAGAATATTCCTCGACATATGCATCGGCGTTGATGCGCCTTCGGCCGGGGGGAAAAAACGTTCGCTCGCCTGACGAATGATTCGGCACGCGCGGAGTTTTGACATAAAGAGAAATAGAGAGAGCGGGTAATGGTAACGAATGTCTTACGGGCGTGCGCGTGCGCGAGCGAGCGCCGCGTTATAGCCATTAGCGGGTAATTAGAAACAGATGCCGAGCGAATCTTTTAAGATGAAGCATAACCTTAATTTATAAAGCGCGATTATTCAACGCGGGAGAACGTGGGACGCGCCGTGCATCGGCGCCACCTTCGAAACAAAAGTTTTAATTATTTATTAGCCGGGACACGCGGGAGGGCGCCCATTGTCTCTTTCTCTCTTGCCTCTTGAAAGTGCTCCTTAAAACTTTTATGTGCACGCTTAAATCTCCGAAATATATTTTTAACCATCAGCAAGATATTACCTTCTTCGGAGAGAAAATTCCCTATTTCAAATGTTCGCGACAATAATAATTAACAGTGAAGAAAAAGAAAATAGCAGGGTAGTTGGATTATTGTGATCGAAAGTACGGAGCAACAACAGATGGAATAACGTGCTGAGCGCAGCGGTGGATTGACGTGGTGCGGCTCTGCGGGGCTCTCGGCCGTCCGGCAGAAAGAGCCCGATTATGCTTGGCCGCACCCTCCTTGCGTGGGCCGCCGGATGTGACAGTCGCTCGCTTTAATTACTCACGCGCATATATATCCCGGCCCGACCGGTCTAAAGTGCAACATACTCAATTCAAGACGATTCGAGCGAGGTAATTGAGTCGCAGAATTATCGACGTCTCCGACACATTCGTTTGCTGGACAAAGGAACCAGGAGCGTGATGCGCTTAAATTGAATGCATAATTATTTCTTGGAAGAACAGTTTTCATATAGCACTTTTAGTACTGTTTTAAATACTACATCTTGATGAATATGCAAATAGTATATATTGATAGTAACTTATAAAATATACAAGAATTGTATGTAAGAAGTTATTTAATTTTTTTTTTATGTCTGTACTGACATGTGTGATGAAACGTTGATGGACAGAAAAAAGACGCCTATTTGAAATAGGCAATCACCTTTCGCTTCCGCGGCGTAAATCAATATAAAGATAGGTGCTAATTACCATAACTGTAAGACAAACAAAAGCCTTAACAACCTATAAATTCTTCGGAGGAAATCTCGCTTCAGCGCGTGTTCGCGCGTGAACATTAGAGCCGAGACAGCGGAGCAGAAATACGAGGCTGTGAAGGGTGCGCGTAATGGCACACACAGCAGAAGCAGCAGCAGCAGCAGCAGCGAGTGTACACACACAGAGGCTCTTCGGTCCATAGATCAATGGCTGGCAATTATTGTAAGTTCATTAGAGTTCGGGCTTTCCTTTCTCTCTCCCGCTCTCGCCTACTCTCTTATACTCACACACACACACTTCCTCCTTTCTTCCTCTCGCTGGAGAATCTTCCTCGGCACCGCGAATGAACATCCGCGGCCTCTCCCCTGGATGCAAAGTACATATATCTTGTAGAGCGCGGGCGCTTGCGAGGAAGACGCTCGTGCTCACCGTCGCTCTCTCCTCCCCAGTCGCCGCGCCTCTCTCTCTCTCTCTCAAGGAGTCGAAATTGCGACATTCCGAGGGAGCGAAGCGCCGAAACTATTTGACTCCGTAATTTGCGATTGTAGTTTATTGCGGATGGACTCTGGGCTCGTACGCGCGTATATCGCGACT
>JAPYZP010002107.1:0-17753 GCA_030522985.1 Torymus sinensis
ATCCCGAGGATTTCCGCTGGAATGCCGTCCGGACCTGGTGCCTTCCCCGCCGCGAGATGAGCAACAGCCAGGCTGAGCTCACCCCGAGTGAACTCTGGCCCCCCGTCGTCACCGACGTCATCGCCCCCCCACACTTGTTCAGGGTGTGTTGGAAAGAGTCCGTCGACGATTCTGTCCATCGTTATAATAACCCAATAAGTTATATTATGGGTAGTGAACTGTTTGTGAATTCAAATTATTTGGTCTGACTATTCGACTCGACGAACTCGAATGGAGTCCAACTCATTACTCAAAAATACTGACCTACTAGAACCTTAATTGAATAGTTTAATAATTAAAAATATTACTTATGTCCACTGTAATTTATTATCCACTGATAAGAATTTTTCCATCGGTCTTACAGTCTTATAAATTAAATTAATTAATATTAATGGCAATTCTTATCAGTGAATAGTTTAAAATCATCGTCCGGTGCAAAGTAATCGAACTTTCTACGAGTAGTTTGAATTACGTTGAACGCTTCACATTATCAAATATTCAACTTGGGTTCGCAAAAAAAAGAATTTGATACAGTTCAAATACATCGAGAAAGCAATGTTCATATCATGGAATTGAGTATAGAGACTCTTCATTTGATATCAGTGATGCAAATATAAATATTTTAAATGACAACGTAATAAATTGTGGTATGATAATATCGTCGAGTGGGAAGAGTAAGGTTCCATTTCGGCAATGCGCTCTAAAAGATTCCATCTCGGGAAGCGCTCAAAATATCCCATTTCATCAACCATCACTAAAACATTGTGTTTGTGAAGGTATTTTTTGATTTCAAAGTAAATTATATAATGAATATATACCCTTGAGAGAATTATGATTGACGCAAGTCTTTTGTTACATTTGCGTAAGAGTTCAAAGAATTTAACTTGTTTCGACAAACTTATGGCAAACTTAAAAATTAAATTACTGTAAATCATAAACGGTTACTGTATTATAACACACAAGTTTACACTTGTTTTAAGACAAACTGCTGGACACACCACACATCTCTTTATATGAACGAAATCACGGCTCAGAGAAATCCTCGTTTCTACCTTCGATCACTCGTCGCGTTTACAACCAATTTCAGCCGCGCGATTTTTGTATACATACTTATATATATAATGTGCTCCCTGGAGAATACAGAGCTAACGGAAAAACTTGCTCAACCCATTAGAAGTGCGCTTACAAGGACCAGGGCGCGATACACAATGATTGATCCTGAATTCCCATGAAAATTATTATCTAAACTGTTACCTCAGATATTCTCTCCCTCTCCCTCACTATACTTTTTCCCCTTTCGGTTTTTGCTCCAACACACACACATATCCACGCACGGGCATACGTATCGCCGCGAGATCGGCAACAGCAACAGCAGCAGCAGCTTGGGCTTAAGATATCAAAGCTGCCAGCCGATTTAAAAGTATTATAGACCGCGAAGTGACAACGTACAACCTGCTAATTGGATAGCTCTGACAGCCTCGGCGAATCATTTATTTTCTCACCGCGCGACAGGATGGCGTCCCGAGCTGTACAGCGCGTATACGAGCCTTAATTAAGGCTGATCCAAGAGAGAGAAAGAGAGAGAGAGAGAGGTACATTACTCCAGAGATCTAATCTTTGCTAGCCACCGAAATTCTAGATAAGCGCCGATGCTTGTCGTCGTGGTTCATGGAAAATCCATGTTTCGGTCGTAGCCTGTTTATGGGAAGCATATAATGGCTATTAAATTTAATTGTGTAATTTCTTCGTTACGGATTGGCAGCCGTCGAAGGGTTCGGATTGAATCGTTTCGTCACGATGAGTAATTAGCGGAATATAATATACTCTTGGAGCAATGAACGATTGTTAACGTGTGCGAACTGCTGGGGGACTTTGTCGTGTTGAAAAGATATTATTGCACACACACAGTTATTTTGTAAACGCGCGCATTTTTAAAGTATACACAGAAAGTTCGAGCTAGCCGAGTATAATATTAAAATCAATAAATCGTTCATTAAAATGCAAGTAATTCAGCCTCGCATTCGCGCGACCCTAAAGCCCCGCTTCATGAGGCCGATGATGTATTATACATTTCACTAGCTAGCCGCGCTCCAGTCCATTACGAAATGCGCGTTTGCGTGCACTTTTCGCAATGTTATTAGGTTGAAACATTGATCGCGCTCGCGCTCTCTTTCTCTCTCACACACGACTTCCGAATCTCATTTGCGTGTATGTATTCTATCTTTTCAAGCTGAATGGCGTTTTCACACTTTAAAATATAGAGCCGCGTTATTAGCTGCTGCGCGTAATTCATGATTAATGACTATAAGCTCTCTCGTGTCCAATCATTGTAAAATCGATTTCTTCTGCTGACGAGTATTACGAAAGTTGTTTGTTGTAATTACGATAATATAAATCACAGTTTTGCGAAAGGTATATCAATATGCTTTCAGCAAAAATGCTAATGAAAGCTTATTTCCTTGTTTTTACTAGCGCCTAACTTAGTATTACAGTTCTTTTTTTATAACGACGACTCGAGAAAAGATGCGTATGTATTATGCATCGGTAGCGAGAAAGCATCCGTCGCGAAAACGCTACTTATGATTAATTACTTTGCGAACCCTCACTCATAACAAATTCCAATGACTTGTTATATGGATATTGGTCAAAATAAATATTGAAAGTTTTAAGGTTAATTGAAATAATATCTCTCCAAAGCACTTGGTCTATTAATTTACATTTCTTACGGCAATGTTATGTATAATAACACAAGATTACTTCAATAATCAAAATGGATTCAGTGAATTTAATATTAAAATAATGTAGAATTATATTGTCACATATATCGATAGATTGATCTTTTCATCCAATTTGCGTTTCTATTTCTACGCGGATCGCGTCAATGAATTCTAATAAATTGTAATTTATCCGAACAACGCTACAGTGTGACCAATATTTACAATATCTCAAAGAAAATCTACGACAGATAACTTCTCTCCCTTTACATTCCTCTAATAAAAGCCCCATCCATCCGTGTGATGAAAACACACACACACACACACACACACATACATAGCCAATGCAATGCAGGCAACCACCCACAGCCCAAAGCCCCGGCTCGCTCGCTCGCGAACGAGCGACTAGGCAAAGGCGAAGAAGGAGCAAAGCCTGCAGCAGCAGCGCCGGCGACGCTCACTCGGCTGCGTCGCTATATGCAGGCGCGCTGGAAGTGAAAGTGCACGGAGCGCGTTTTGCGCTCAGTGTCTTGGCTCGGCAGGGCCTCTGACCTTGTCCCAAATACTGCAGCGAGCGAGCGAGCGCGGCGGCGACGGCGGCCTGTTGCACGCCGCGATCCTTTTGCCAGCAGCAGCGGCGGCGGCGGCAGCCTCTCTATATCTCCGCGACTCCGGCACTCGCGCGCGCGCGGGTCTATATCGTTCCTTTGCCGAGGCTGCAGCACGCCGAGAAAGAGCCTCTCTCTCTCTCTCTCTCTCTCTCTCTCTCTCTCTCTCTCTCTCTCTCTCTCTCTCTCTCTCTCTCTCTCACTCTCTCCGCGCCCCCCGCGCGTCTCTCCTCTTTTCGTCGCGGCGCGTGTGGCGAGAGCTCTCCGAAATTATACTGGAAATTACATAGTTTCTTTAGATGTTTAAACGCATGTAATACAATAGAGTTAGGCAACGAACTTTTCGTATAAATGTGCAAGAATTAATTTATTTGAACGATGAAATTAAAATTTTTTTTTCTCTTTTGACTATTATGTACAAATTTTGGTGATATAAGAACGTCGCAAGTATACACCTGTGTTACATTTTGTAGAATTATATTTAGTAACACAACCAATTCTCAACTTTAACCTTTATTTGAGAATGTGATTATCAAAACTTAATAAATTTAAATGGTACCGCACAGAAAATAACTTAACAATTAACAGTGCAGATATTACATTTGAAATACTTCTGTATTAAGAAACGAAAGAAATATCCAAGTCAAATAAAAGAGTCCGAAAGAATTTTATAAACCCCGAGCGTATCAGATCACTACCATTGACTTCTATTCGTCAAGGCGCATTCCTCGGCTTCGCCCTTTTTCCTTGCGCTCCGTTCCCTTCACTCGAACTGCGCACTCACACACACACACACGTATACATATACACGCACACACCGCCGAGTTTCCTGCACTCGCGAGCCGAAGCATTTTCCTAGATCGCGAGAAATTGCACGAGAGCTCGTGCGCTGTTTCGCGAACTGAGTAATGAAGCGAGCCGTTTTGAGACACATTATAGGGCGCTTGCGCCACGCGCGCATATATATATTCCTCCGAATACGCGATAAATGCGGATGCATCAAGTTAGATTATACTATTTTATCTGCAATGAATTTATTTCAATTTTAGAATTTTATAACTATATACACGTGGGAAATATTATAGTATACGGCGTGCCGATTTATTAGTTTGATTAGAGGATGTTTATTTTATTTATCGGTTGGATGAAACACGCAGATATGGTATATATAATAAATAGAGAAGGTTAAAATTATGTTTTTCCTATTCATTTTTCAAACGCCCGTCCGCATATGAACGGGAGATTGATGAATATGCATTGACTTTGGCGTAGAAGTGACAACTTTTTATAGATTGACAATACAGATCACAATTTTAGTTATTTCAAATAGTTATATATTTCGGAGCACATTCAACGAATAAGCGAACCCGATATATAGTGAATTAATTAATGCGCCTTAAAATTCATCAATCACCATGAAAACCGCGCGCGCTCAAGCCGCTCGGTATTAGAAAATACCCCGCGCGTATAGTCGTCCTTAAAAAGCGCGAACGGGAAAAACTTCTTTCACAAATCATAATTTCACGAAGAAACTAGTTTCGTTAGCCTCAGCGCCGCGCGCTCCTCTCGCAAAGAATCCCGCAAAAAAGCTCTCGCTCGCTCGCTATATATCCCCCGTCGTCGCGCGTCCCGTACGTATAACAAACCGCGATGCGCGCGCGCGCGAAAAAAGGCGCATCTCTCGTCGCCGTGCATCGGCGAAAACCTGTCCCGCAAATGATAATCCCGGCGAGTTTTTGCCAGGGGGCAAAGAGGACTTCTCCTCGGGTATCGGGAAAACGAGGGAAAAATTCGAGGTGATCGCGCCGGATAACGAGTGGCCTCGGGAATAAAAAGGCGACGGAAACGACGAGAGAAGAAGAAGAAGGAGGAGGGGGGAGAAACGACGACGGCGAGAGAGAGAGAGAGAGAGGATGGTAAATGCGTGTGCGCGCACCTGCCGCAATTAAGACCGCCACGAGTCGAGTGTATAGAGCGGCGCGGTACATTCGTAATCGATCTTTGTCTCCTAGGAATCGATGTAATTAAATCGGATATTTTCCGGCGGCGTTTAGCGCGAGTCCGATTCCGGGAAGCAGCAGCAGCCACCGCCGCCTTCTGCCACGGCTATCTTTCTTCTTTCCGCGGGGAGAAATGCCGACGAGGAGGAGGCGGAGGACGGCAGATGGGAGAGTGCGTTACATTCTGCGCGGCTTCGTCGTCGTTGCTTTGCCGTCGAGCGAGAGAGAGAGAGCGCCGATCAGATAGGCCACTGAGATGCGCGCGGTCACGGCCCATGCTGTCTGTGTCTGTGTGCTGCTATGCCATACACGGAAAAAATCGTTAGTAAAATGTCCTGATGCATGGAGTAAATTTTACCGAAAAGCTTAAGTATAATAGGGTTAAGTAAAAATTACTCAAGCACTTACAATTAGTAAAATTTACTGAACGGATTAGTAATTTTTACTTAATACTTGGGTAAATTTTACTGAGCATACAGTAAAATTTACTGAAGACTTGAGTAAATTTTACTTAACTTTGGTTTCAGTAGATTTTATTCGAACATTGAAATAGATGTTACTGGCGATTTGTTTTCCGTGTAAGAACAGCAAATGTGTACTTTTGTAAATTAGTTGTAGAACTAATCAGTAAACCAAAAAATATATGTAGGTGTAATTAGTAATTTTTTTCAATCAATTATCCATAATAAATTATCCATATACTATCGGTTATTGTAAGAATCGTCTGATTTCAATTAAAGATACAATAACAGTTTATGAAAAAATTGTGAAGACAAATTTTCAAAATATATTGATAAAGCTAGGCAACAGAATTAATTAATATTAATATTTTTATTTTCTCAATAAATTTGAGTTCAACCACCTTCAGTTATAGTGCTCAACAATATATATGTACGTATATATCATTCATTAAATATATATATATTTAATTCGCATCCCACCTAATGAACTCAATAAACCGTCAGACAAATACACTTTTCGCGCATTCCCATCTCTGATATCCCAGACGACAAGCTGAAAACTTCATATTAATTTGAACGGAAGACGCGCGACGAACTGTCATAAGGATAAAGCGCGCTTTGGCAGCGTTGCAGTGAGCATATTTTTTAAACACCCGTTAATAATTGAACCTCTCGCGCTTATGAAAGCCCATCAAGAAACATCGGAAAGAGCCGCGCGACCCGCGTTCCCTCCTCGCCAATACGAAAATTTAATTAAACTCGAAAATAATTAATACGAAAGCTTTTACGACGTCTCGGCGTATAATCCCATTTTAGTCGGGCTGCCGAGAGAGAGCGCAGAGCGCGTCCGGTGTATATCGCAACTATAAAATGAAAAAGTTCCGCGGAAATTACACGAATTCCCAATTCCTCGATAATGCCTTTCCACATTTCTTTTACGGGTACTTTTCCCTTCCCTTTATCTCTCCCTCGTTCCCCGAGCTCTCTCGCCCGTTCTCTCTCTCTCCCCCCTATCTCTCTGCCTCTTTTAGCGCCGGGCGCAGAGCGAGAGAAAGAAAGAAACGCACGAGCTCGCCCCAGACGCGCGTTTCGGTCGCTTTTACGACGCGCCACGAAAAAACTCGAAATTTTTACAGGCCATTAGCCGGCGCGCGGCGCACCGTAGGAAACCCCTTTGAGGGCACAGAGAAAGCGCGCCAAACTATTTCCAGATGCGAGAGAGGGTGGAGCACACGTATATACAGCTGCACGCGCGCGTGCAAAAGGGACACGAGAGCGTACACTGATGCTACTACATCTTTTTTGTTTTGGATAATAACGTATTTTCGCTCGGGGATTTTTAGGAGCCGCGTGTATACTGCCAGCCCCCACGCGCACACCCGCGCTTATATATACCTGCGTGTGATGCAAGCGAGGATATACTCGCCGCTGTTGTTTTGAGAGACACGGGAGCCGAATAATTAAAGGAGCGTTTCGCGCGCTCGCACGTGAAATCAGAGTAAAAAGAGACTGAGCGGACGAGAGCTATGTGTGCGGGACTTTTTCGGTGAAGAGAGAGGCGGTGCGTGCCGACTATGGGGGAAGTTATTTTTATATATATTTCCCGCGCGCGCCGGTAATTTAGTTTTTCGCGCGAGCTGAAAATGTGATATAATGAGATGTGTGGTTCGCGGAGATAGCTTTATTTGATATACTCCGCGGTTTCGCCTGCAGTTTATTATTCGAAATTTTGATGAGGGCGATAAATATTTTACGAAAACACGATCTCTTTTTTAATTTATAATGTAATATATTTACATGATGAGTACGGAGATTAAACATATTTGTTTTTTCCTTATAAGTTGTATATCAGCTATTTATTTAATTATTTTAATACATTAGTCACACCTTTTGGTGTAGGGATAATTAAGGCTTAGTAACACTTATCAAGTAGAAAATTTAGGTAGAAAAGTAAAACTTTAATATATGATGGGCATTAAATATCAAAATTTATATATATATATATTATAGTACACGTGTAACTAATAAGATAATAACAGTTTCTATAAATCTATCAACAATTTTATTATTATATAATTCTGTTCTTTCCAACCATCGTATAGTACGCAACTTATTCAATAGACTGGCTTTTAGATTGTTTATACAAACGTAAAAAAAATCATGCGAAAGTGAAAATTATAAAATACAACGACTGGAACCTCAAAACCTTCCTTTTCCGCATCGACAAAATAAAGGCCTCTAAACTACCCTTTTTACTCCACTTATGTCTACATCACCTGACGAACCGGCGGATTAATCACTCGCATATACACACATAACTTATATCAATAATAGCGATTGCATCGGCGATTTTCCGACTTCATCCTTCGGAGTGGCCGGCGCACACCGCGCCTCGGTACACTTATAAATACGGCTGAAAGCAAATAATTTTCGCGCCGCGTACGGATACGGACTGCCGTCATGGCAAACGGTCGCGTATTTCCGCTGACGGTACTCTTTCTCTCTCTCAATTTAAAAGCGCGAGCGAGTTCGCTGGGCGGGGCCGCGAGTAAGTCATTAGGGTCGCGCAAGTCAGTTGCGATTCCGACAGGGATCGATGTAGGACAAATTTAATTTCTGTCGTTGCTTCGATTTTCGCGCGTGTGATGGTTGTATTGATTTGGAGGGGAAGTTGGTTGACAAAAGGTTGGTTTTAAAAAATGCATAAAGATTGTGGATTGATTTTGATCGTTATTAAGAGAACAATTATTATTATTTATAAGGATTTGAAAATTTGATGAACCTCGAAGAATTTTGCAAGAAAATAACAAATGTATTAAATTATGTTAAATTTCTTGGACCTTATAACGACTTTCAATAGTATCTTTTCCTTGCATGTATCTTTCATATTTCAATAAAATTATAATAATGAAAGTCTTATATGAAATGCGAAATAATTTCAGATGTAATAATGTCAACGATTAGATTTATCAGAAATTGTAACCTAAAACTAATTGTTATTCAACGTTATTCAGCAGCAGATATATTATGATATTATAAAAGGTAAATTGGATATTTAATCTTGATAATGACATGAGATTCATACGTTAGGAACAGGTTTAGGACTTACGTGTACGTTATATACGTTGCGTGTTGTAACACTTTGCCATAGTAAATAAGCCTTTGCGTATGATGTATTATACCCATGCATTTGCGTAAATTGTATATGCAATTAGAATACATTGTGCGCATAGTTCGATTACGTGCGCCAGATTATTTCATGAATTTTTACGTGTGTCACTAATTGTAAGGCTGACCCAGTAAACCTTACCGCGGGTTTCACGACAGGGTCAAAATAAAAGTCTCAGTCTACAAAGCACTATTTTATTCATTCGGTTTAATTAATGAGTTGAGTATTGTGGCGATATATCAACATAAATGATTTCGACTGTTTCAAAAGTAATTATAGTATTTTACGAGTGTGAATGATGTTTACCATTAAATTCAAAGACTGTTTTAAAACAAATGTTGAAATTAAGAGGACCTTAGGGCTCGTTGTATAAGGTTTGGCTTAAAGAGTCGATAATTTGCAAAGATACAGGGCCTCTGTAATAAAAATATAATGTAAAATATTATTAATTGCCTATAGGTTCTAAAACATAGTAGGGTGGTGGCACCAGATTCTCCATTGAAATGAATAAAAAGGAACTTTAAGACGGCGATCGCGCAGTATATAACCTCTACTTAACTTTACAATTTATTAGTTTAGCAAATTTTATTTTTGAGTAACTGTTACAACGGAAATGTCCGATAGGGTATGACCAACCACTACTGCCAAGAATTAATTATATTTTTCTTTACAATATTATCTTCCAGTAATTATTCAAGACGGATTTTATAAAAAACTGCTTCTTTTCCAATATTATATTACATATAAATTATTGAAATTGCTAATACAAAAGATATATTCAAACTCTCCGCAGATCAATATGGAATGCGAGATCCAATCAAAATTTAAATATGCCCTGCGCGCGATGAAACAAATTTTCCCAATCTTCCCTTCCATACTTTCCAATCCAATCGTCGGGCAATATTACGGAAACGCGCGGCGATAATAAGACGAACGGCCGTCCATCGCGCACGCGCACAACCGCTACTGCATGCATCTCGGCAAAATAAACCGCACGGCCGCGCTGCAGCCCCTGCAGAACACGCGCGCTGATTATCACGTCAATACACACGCACACGCATACATAGACGTATATATAGACGTTCCGTTACTATAGACTTAACTCGCGAGCGCATCAGCAGCAGCAGCAGCAGCAGCTGACCTTTGATAAATTTCTTTTCCGTTGAAAGAGGCCGGGAGAACGTTCAATTAGGTACTTCGGGGGGGATTGCAAGCGCTCGCGGTTCTTCTGAGTTATGGCACTTCGCGCTGATGATTGCCCGCGCCGTCGTAGCCATATATATATGCGAGTAGCGCGCAGTGGAAATAAGTAGATTGACCATTCAATCATTTCGCCTCTAATGTGCGTACATATGCGAGGCAGAAAAGTCATTCGCCGCGCTTTTCGCGAAAGAGAGAGAGAGGATGCGCGCGTCTATATTATGGATTTTTCATTTGCACCGGGGTTTTCTGGATTTTTTCATATAGCGCGCGATGATGATTCGCGGGATTGCCGTATTTGTATATGCGCTCTGATCTCCGGGCGATAATGCAAGTTCGCGCGGCAATTTCGTGAGCAATAAACGCATAATGAGGGCGAGGTGCGAGATACGCGATTTCAGAAGAATTTTTTCTTCCGTAAATATATATTTCGAAATGGCCCTGTATTTTTAATGGTAATCTAAAGATATGATAAAGTGACTAATGTGCAGAATTTCGTATAAATATTTGAAGCACAATAGCTGCCAGCGAAAAAAATGCTAATTATACTCTCGTGAGAAGATAATATATTTATTATAAATAATATAAATGGCTCGAACCTATAGTACCAAGCTGTTTATATACCAGCAGATGCTGTTCGTTATCTACTAGAATGTAGTACTTATATAGTTACGAAATTTCTCCTACGTGATTTTACCAGGCAATAAGACCCAAATATCCTCTGGACCTTCCATAAACAACATCGTTATCTTTGATATTACTTAATATAGTTATAGTATTTACTTTAATAATACCGTGTGACTAAATATTCTCGGAAAAATAAAATTTAAACTTACAGCCTCAATGTGGATATATTCCTATAGGGTGTATTGAAAATTACGCACACTTATAATATAATTTCGTATGTAATTCGCGACAATTTATGCAAAATACATATACCCCGCGTTATCTATATGCGCAATCTCGAAATGATCTCAATTTGCAGGTATATATCTTGTGCAAATGCGAAAAGTGCATTGAAAAATATTTATTACATCTTCGTCCTTGCGATATATGAATCACGTGATATTATGTACCTCCCTCGTCACCTTGCATATATACAGCGAATTCAAATTAATACTAATTTTTCAAACGCTCGAGCATAATAATAATAATAATAATAAACGTCATCCTGCAAAAACTGTAATCGTCCCGCATCATATATCCAGCGAAATTCAACTTTTTTATTTCGTATATTACCAAATAAGACCTCGATCGTTATTTTCATAACCGCGCGGCGTCACAGCTGCAGCGCGCATATATCGGCTAGTCATAATTGGAGTTAGAAAATATAAAAGTTAAAAAAAAGAGAACTAGCTCGCAGTCAAAAGTAACTGCCATTAACCTTCACATTCCATTGCACAACACACTGTCTTTCTCTCTCTCTCTCTCTCTGTGTACAAACAGCTTCTATACACTTTCATATACGTACCCTATATCTTACCTAACGCTCGTAACACACGACACAGCCAATCTTCTATAAAACACAAGTCGAAAAAGCTAAGCTCGAGCCATAGATACGCTCTCGCGGGCCGCCTCCGAAACTCCATTATATCTTATATACCTACTCCATTTTTTAGCGACGAAAAAGTAACCGGTTCTATCCGCGCCGCGGTTTCTTCATCGCTCGCTGCGCCAAAGCCAACGCAACATATAATGTAGGTGTATCCCGCATACACACACATACAGCGCAGGTCTCAAGTTCTCTCGACTCGCTCGGCTAATCGGCCGCGCCGAATCGGCAGTGGCAGTGGCAGTGGGCTCGGCGCGCTCGTTCGCTCGCTCGTCGCCTCTCTCGCGCCTTCTAACCGGTCGGCCCGTAAAAACTCGCTCCCGCGCGCTAGTGGTAGTAGTAGTAGTTATGTAGAGGTAGTAGTGTAATAGTAAGAGGTGGCCTTCGCCGCGCGGCCATTTTAGAATGTAACCACGCCGCGGCGGCGGCGGCAGCTCCCAACATTTGACGGTCTCTAGGCGAAGTTCTCTTTCTCCCCTTCTCTCTCTCTCTCTCTCCCTTCTCGTGCCGCGCTGCCTCGCCTAATAAGCGGCCTCTAAATCTATTATTCATCGCGAGTGAGAGAAAGACGCGCGCTCGTATGTGTGTGTGTCTATGTCTGTCTGTTTATAAACGAAGGAGCGAGATACGCAAATGGCGGCTGCGCCTAATATGCAAAAAACTGAGAGAGCGAGAGTGTCGGGTTTAAGTGCACAGGGGGGAGAGAGAGAGAGATTTTTTCTCTTGCCGAAGCGGCCGATGGGAGTGGGAGTCGACGGTGTATGTAGATACTGCATAGGGCTGTGTGTGTGAAAATCGGTTTGAAATCGAGAGGCGCTTTATGTAAGTGGAGGATTCTTTCGAGTTTACAGAAAACGCCGGGAGAGAAAGAGAGGGAGACCTAATTGAGGCTGTTTAGTGATACTTGGAAGTATTTGCAATCGCCGCGGAGATCGCTGTATTAGAGCTGCGTGTTGGAGTTCGACGCCATTCAGTTTGACGAGTAGTCGTATTCCGATGCAAAAGTGGTTTCCAGAAAGTGCAGGAAAGACCAATGTCAGACCTTTATTCTTTCGCGAAAATATGTTTATAAATTGATAACTCCTTGTTACTGCGACAATTGTGACACTGTATTTACATTTACGCATCTTAAATTTTAGAATTACATTTGCGAGTTATAGAAATTCGTATATATGTATACATTTTATGTAAATTGATAAAATTTTACGAAATTGATAAAATATTGCCGTGGAGGTGTAAAGATCGTCACCCAAGAAACAATGTGCCTCTTCTTACAAATAGCGGCTAGTTATAAGTAACTGATGTTCACCTTCAGTCACAAGCCTCGTCGTAAACTTCGAGCGGGTGTTGTAATATCTTTCCATGCGCCGCGTAGCGACGATAATGCGCACTTGAGTTATTTCGCGGCGACCATAGCTGGGGAGAACGTAAGTTACAGGCGCCTTAGTAGTAACAATTTCAGAAATCATTTCAAATTTACAGGCACTTATCGCCCATCAGAAATAACAACGCGAAATCTCATTGAAATTGAATAAGCAGTAATAAATTCTCTTTTATGCCAGCCATTAAACTTAATTTCACCTGTGAGTAAAATATTTAGTAATTATTATCAATTGGTTATTACACTTACAAAAATCGTCGGCTATTACACCTTGGAAAAACTATTATCTAATCAATGAACAGTAATGCAGGATTGAACTTAGCTTGAAGTGCGAACATTCAAAGTATAATTTGAAACTGAAATTTCTCACAATGACTCGTAAAATAAAGTCTGTAAGAATTTCGATGTGAATTCAACCATATGTAAGATATTTCATAATAGGATATATTCATATTTATGGATATAGATAAAACATGGCTATATGGACATCACCTAAAGTGTATTCGTGTAACGCTCAAGTTATACTCATATTACTTGTTCGTATCAAGGAAGAACACACATAATTCCTTCTACAAAAACTTTTAGCTATACAGTTCCGAATATCATGCTAGATAACACTTACGACCTACAATTGAAAATCTTCAGTAATACTCGACCACAATCTAAGACCCAAAGAAAACCCTCCCAAACGAGAACCCTCTCACACACGTATATTATACTACACCAACAAAAAAGCTTCGCTCTCTCTCGGGTCTGCACACCTCAAAAAAATCCATCTCTCGCATATCAGCCGTGTGCGCTCCGCAGCCGTTACACTAACGATCGCGCGCGCACGTATACACACACGCACACACGTGCGCCGCAGTGTTCATTCCCCCCGAAGACGTCGCCGCCGCTACAAACGTCGTTAAATTTTCCTGCAGCGCTCGCCGACAATGACGCAGCTGGCGCTTATATGCCTGCGCGCAGGAAAAGCAGCAGCAGCAGCAGCCGCGGGACTATCAACTCTCCGCACCTGCCTCTTTTTGCAGGCGCGCAGGAGACTCTCGCGCCGCCGGATGCTAATCACACGCGAGCGCCTAATCGCCGCCGCCGCCGCGCGCGACGTCCGATTATTCGAGTCTGCGTGTATGTAACGGCGCTGCTTCTATGCTCGGCATAGGTGTATATATATACGCACGTAACTCGCGTTTACGTATGAGTTTATGATGCCGTATATACGTGTGTAGAGTCTCTCGGTGGTCGCTGACTCGTAGTATTATTACGCGATGATAAATCGACGAGGCGTAGTGTGTATTATATAGCAGTGTAGATCCCCCTGCGTTTATATATTTCTTGTACTTTGCTCGATGCGCGCATGGCTGCACTGATACTTGGATTTTCGCTCTTCGAGGATCGTATTTTTTTTTATCTCTCTCTTTCTTTTGGTTTCTAGGTTTTGGGTTGCGGTTTACGTTCGACCGCGAGGGTCGCGCTGGAATGAATGGAATGGAGCGGCGGAGGAGCAGCGTTTCGCGAGCCGAGAAAATATGGTTGCCTTGAAAAGTGCGCCGTTTGAGAGGAAAAAGAAAAAGAGAGGAGGAGGAATTTTAGTATCTTTTGCAAAATCTGCGTGCGCGCAGGTGTCGCAAGAAAAAAAAGAATCTTGCTTTCGAGGAAAAATATATATGAGCCGCCGTTGTTTATGATGTTTGTGCAGATTTAATATTTGTTTTTCAAATGTTATATTTTTGCGAACGATGTTATGTATAAAATTAACGATTCAATATATTTACGTGTACAAGCTGTGTACGAGTTTATGTTGCGAATAATCCAAAAATCTGCGGTTTGTCGAAAAAATGCCTATAATATGAATCAAGTATAGTTATATTTATTTTTCTTATGCTATTTGTACGGAATGTAGTATATGATGGCATACAAGCACCTATCTGAGCAAGTAACCTTATACTATCGTAATTTGGTATTATTTGGAGCGCCTTTTTTGGCTCATTTAGCCTCGCTAAGCAGCGAGGCTTATAGATAAAGAGGCAGACGAAAAAGACAACGAGTATACAGCGGCGCAGCCTCGACGCGGCCGATACCCTATAAGGTAATGGCGATAATTAGCCCGTTATGACACGAATGTGCTACTAATTACGGCGCGTATACGCGCGTGTGATTAGGAGAGTCCGCGAAAATTTTCCGGCGCACGAGCACACACACACACACCGGTGTAATGGACAAAAAAGTGCGCGCGGATAATATCCGCACGGGATAATTCCATGGTTATACCCGTGCACGCTTTCTTTGTATGACGAAGGTTTTTGCACGAACGCCTCGGTGTACATTACCTTCTATCAGATCTTTGCAATTGGGTTTGGCAACTTTGCACCTTTTTGGCGTGATGCTCCTTTTTTTGTTTCTTATATTTGGTTCTAGTCTAGAACAATAGTATAGTTAGAGTGAGTCTCGTTTGTAATCACCTATTGTGGAGCAGTTTCGTCGTGTACACGCATCTGTATTATAAAATAAGTATTGCGCAAAATGTTATTTTTCTTACTTTTATGTACTTTTACAACAACAGCTTGACGGAATTTAGACAATTGTGTAGCAAAATGCGTCTCAAATATTTATTCCAGGGATATACAAGGAAGTTGCGTTATATATAGTTCATTCAGCAACATGCTGCTGCTTTTGACGGGCTGTAATTGCAAAATCAGAAATATTAGAGATACCCTTCGCATTGTACTTATTGTCCTATAATTAATTGTATATTTTTTAATAAGTATATTATTGTTTAAAAAATCATTCATGAACCAAAAGAACTATTCACTTAGCTCCCAAGGGGACACCTTTACCATAGAGTTATTTAATTTTAAGTCGGTCGCAAAAAAATTGCATAATACTTGGCAAAGCCCTCCAAGAAAAACTAAAAACACAACTTCATTTCCATACTCCACACAACGGCCACGTGCGGCCATTTGCATTTCAAAACGGTCTCGTTTCAACTATTGTCTCGTTTTCCCATAAAAAATCCCCCACTCCCCCTCTTCTTCTTTTTTGCGAAACTCTATCGAAGATGCGCACTCGCGACACACGTATACATACACAGACGCATTTGCACAGAGCCTCTCTTGGCGCGAAGAATTCGCGCACTCCGTACAGCGCTGGGACACATGCCTGTAACTCAAAACGGCCTCTCGGTTCTCATGGCCGTGTAATAGCACTTTCGTAATTGAGTGAGCCTCTCGCGCGTGCGCAGCCGCTGCACGCAGTGGAGCCTATAGCCAAAGGGTCGAACTTTTTTCTCTTCCTCTCTATATAGCCGAGTCGTCGTCGTCGTCGTAGTCCCCTCGTCATTCCTTAATCTCATTTACGTCAGCGGCCGCTGGGGTTTTATAACAAATTGGTTATTAGAGCTCGCCACCGCCGCCGTCGTGGGTTTCGCAAAATGCAATTCGATCTTGAATTTTTCCAATATCAGATGAAAAATATTTATTTTGCTTTTCGAAACGAGGTCAATGCGGCATTTTTCTTTTCGTTAATTGAGGAAAATTAATGATGGCCGAGCGCCTGTAGGGTTTCGCAAGGTGCTTTCAATAATTCATTTTTGCCGGACTTTTAATTAGAAACGGTTTTTTTTCGGAGAATGAATGCGTTATTTGTATATTGTAAAAAATGCGAATAATCTTGCATACTGACGCGATAATCGTGCTAAGAAATTTTAATTAAGTCCATTTTGTTTAATCTGCGTAGATTTCAAATTGATCTTTATAGGCTTTTGAAATTTTGCGTAATTGAGTGATAATGTATATTCTATATGAAAACAAGGTTTTTCTTTGAGAAACAATTGAGAAAAAATACGTTTTAGTTAATACCAAAAGAACCGTGATATAGCTGGATTTTTTTTTTTTTTTTGTAATGTAGATATTTTAATTATCTTTTGAATGCTATACTCATCCCATTCGGATAAATACAGCCGTTCTCGGGAAATGACGATTTAAAAGAAAAGTGAAAAAAATTTTAACCTCAAATATCTTTGAAATTTATGGATCAATCCCTTTGGCCGAAGAACTCGCTCGATTCGTATACGAAATCTAACCCTACAAAGAATTTCACAGCGATTAAACCAATTTTACTTTAGTTATGCAACGACATACAAAATCACTTTTTTTTTTATAAATGATTTTTTTTCGCCAAAAATAATGAATAAAAAGACATACAAATTTAACAATTTATAGTACTCAATATTCTTTATAACCAAAAAAATATTCTTGTCAATATCTTTTTTGAATTTAGAAATATAACCTATTTACAAAAACTTACGATTTCATCAATAACTCATGACGAAATATGGCTATCGACTTTTTTTTTCAAATTGTAGAGAATTTTATCCTGCATGCAGATAATTCATGATATATAAATAATATTCGTTCCACTATTAAAAAATCGGAAAATAAAAATTTTTTAAATTAAAAAATCCCTATAAAAAAATTTAATTTTATACAAAAATAGAATATTGACCCAAATTGTTGAAGCAAAATCAGCAAATAGATCATGAGATATCAGCGTAAACGGACACACACACACACACACACACACACACACACACACACACACACACACACACACACACACACACACACACAC